>JAIEZT010001214.1:30599012-30846512 GCA_019594935.1 Periophthalmus modestus
AACTTTACTGATTCTCTGGGTCACAACATTAATGACACAAAAGCTTATTTTAACCCTTATTTTGACAAGTATTCTTTTTGTTGTTATTACTTTTTGTAATATTTTCTTCATGGCCATCAATTGAAGTATACTTGTGTAACATCACACAAAACCTGTGGAAGAACTGGTAGCTGAATTAAATTTTTGGTCTGCATTGTAAAGTTGCTCGGGTCAAACCTAAAGGGATTTTCACTGTAACTTTCAGGTAGTAGAAATGGCCCATGTTTAAGTGGTGCCACATAAAGATGATAAAGGAGGCCAAGCTGAACTGAGAGGGGTCTGTCAGGATTTGTGTATCCAGAGGTGAGAGGTTACGTGCAGGGAAGTGCAGATGTCCAAGCTGTTTTGAATACTTCAGAGGAAAAGATTGTGGCATTTGTGTGTATGTGTTTTTTTGTGTGGGTGGACTAAAAATCAGACCTCAATGAGGTATATCCTTCAATATTAGATCAACAACATGGTTTAATTTAGGTTAATGTTAGGCAAGCAGTAATTATGGTTATGGTTAGAATCAGGAAATGAAAGTCAATGTAATGCCCCCACAAAACATTAAACCTATCAATAGTGAGTGTGAATTAAACAGCAAACAATAACTACTGACTGGCAGGAAGCCATTAAAATTAATCTTATGTATTTGCTTTAATTATAGATTCAGTTGTAGATATAGTTAAAACAGGCATTAGATGCCTCTGGGCAAATATTGTCACTCTCTACACACTGGCTTTGGCCCAACCCCAGCAGCTATAGATTTTCCACGCTGTGTTTGTAGTTTGTCAATAATCAATGATTATCTTGTTGTTTGTCAATCCCACATCATTGGACTGAATGGAAAGCCAAAGTATAGAAGTAGAGGATTGTGAACTCATCACTTATGGACATATCACTTTGGTGTAAAGGGCTGTTAATGTGGTAAGTGGAGTAATCCTTCCTCACTCAACCATGAGAAAGACCAAAACACAGTCCCCTAATTTGATTAAATGTTTGAAATTGTCACCATTCTTGCAACAATTATGTTATTTAAAACAGGATTTGTTGTACAACGGTTCAAATCTGTATGTTTTATATTGATTTTGCCTGCCTAGTTATAATTCCCTTAGCTCCCCTGCTGTTTCACACCACTGCTCACAGCCACCTCCCATACATATCAAAGTATGTAGATTTTATGTAAACATTTCCAAATGGCCATGAAAATGTCCTGTTTGCCATGTTGTTGAGAAAATGGTTTAAGAAAAGCATTCTGTCTTAAGTTAAGGTTCTGACAACAGTGCTGAGAAAATAGAAGAATGTTTTAAGCTCTCAAGTTTCTGATGAACACTTAACGCAACGTCCTCCTCCCTCTTAGCTCTGTTTCCTTTTTGTTTAGTGTTGATGGCACCAAAAGCCTTGGATGTGACCAGAGAGGTTAAAGAACAACTGAGTGTGTTTGCTCATCCATTACTCAAGAGCTGATAGTTTGATCCAGAAAGAAGCTTAGTGACTAGGATGGGACAAAGTGACTTATGCTTTGATTATTCTTTAAATAATGCCTCATTATGTTTGTTTGTATATAATGTTGTTGAGCATGTTATTTGGCTAATGTATAAGAATAGAATTAGGTCAAAATGTTTTTGCCAATCTTCTCAACAGCTGTACAATTGATTTCCTCTAACGTATTAGGCTCCTGCTTCTTTTGAACTCAGAAGGGGGTGATACTGCAGTAGATGACCTCAGTGGCTCCTAGGATTTTATGGCCCATAAGAAACTGTTGTCAAATAGAATACGGAAAAAAATTAAACTGCCTGACTGAGTTGATATCCATGTTTGACGATCCTTTTTTAAAGGACTTAAGGTAAATTCATTGGGCTTCTTTTGCTGCTGTTCAGCTGGTCACTGACATGGGCTCAGTTTCAGGGAAACCCAATCCTGCAGGATGTTGCTGTTCCAGTCATCACTTCCAGCAGCACTCAGCAGCTCCATGGCTTTAGGGTGCTGCATCATCTGCGTAGGGACATCCAATAGAATAGTGTTGGATGGTGTCTGAAGATGACCATCTGTTGGCTGCTGTATTTCCTAAAATAAATACAAGGAGTTGTACATCATGTTATTTCTTATTCTGCCCTGTTGAATTCACTCGTACTTTTCCACTTAGTTTTTATTGGTCACCAAGTTGTAATCTATTGCCTCTTTGTGCTTCTGTAGGTATCTCTGCTTTTGCAATCCAGCCCACCTCCATAGTGGTCACTGAAGGCTCAGTGGCTCGATTTTTCTGTAAAATCAGTGCACACCCTCCTCCCATTATCACGTGGGAGTTCAATCGCGTAACATTACCCCTCACTACTGAGAGGTAAGCCCTGTGGTTGTTTGTCAGTTTCACATTAAGTCAAACATAGTTTAGTTTAATTATATTTAAGCACTATTTTCATTGGCATCACAGAATCACAGTGCTGCCGAGCGGTGTGTTGCAAATTTATGGTGTACAACAAATGGATACTGGAAATTATCGCTGTATTGCCACAAACATCGCCAGCCGACGCCGAAGTGTTGAAGCAACCCTCACCGTTACTCCAGGTTGGTAAAATATATTTACATAAAATATTCAGATCCTTTTGGACAAAAAACATTTCCTCAAATAAAGCTCTGTTGTGTTCTGACTGTAGCCCCTAGCCCCCAGCTTCCCCAGAGGCCACGCATTATTATTGGGCCACAGAATATCTCGGTAGCGGTGCACCAGAACGCCATTCTCGAATGCATGGCCACAGGCAACCCACGACCCATCATCTCATGGAGCCGAGCCGACAGCAAATCTATTGATGTTTACAACACAAAAGTGCTGGGAAATGGCAACCTGATCATCTCTGACATCAAGCCTCAACACGAAGGGGTCTATCTGTGCAGAGCCACTACCCCTGGCACCCGAAACCACACCATCGCCTCTGCCAATGTCACTGTACTCGGTAAAGAAATTCATTTTAACATTTAATATACCACAGTGGAATACTTTTTTATTATGGTATTATATTTATCTTTTTTTTTCTTTCATAGCCCCACCATCCCTCGTTGAATGGCCAGAGAGTCTGACCCGTCCACGTGCCGGTACAGCTCGCTTTGTGTGCCAAGCTGAGGGGGTCCCAACTCCTCAAATCACTTGGTTCAAGAACGGCAACAAAGTCCATTCTAATGGCCGCATCAAGATGTACAACAGGTACCAGGCCAATAACATAAACAGAACGTTTTAACCCCTGAAAATAAGCCAATTACTACTGTGTCTACGACTAGTGTTTCTAGTGAGGAGAGAGATTCTGAATAATTTACATGTATAAATGGGTGTTTAGTTGTTTTGCCAATAGTTTACTGCAACTTTTTAACCTGATTGTGTGCATAATTACTGTGATTCTTAGTGGTCTTTTTAGATTTATATCTATGGTTTCTCTGTAGCAAACTGGTCATCAACCAAATCATCCCAGAAGACGATGCTATTTACCAATGTCAGGCGGCAAATGACCTGGGGTCTGTTTTGTCTATGGCACGTCTCATTGTGGTGATGTCGGAGGACCGCCCGAGCGCGCCACGCAACATCAGAGCCGATACTGTGTCCAGCTCTGCCATCCTGCTAGCCTGGGAAAAACCTCTGTTCAACTCAGACAAAGTTATTGCCTATTCTGTGCATTATATGAAGGCTGAAGGTAAGCTGTGACAAATTTTTATGTTAAATACATTTTAATTAAAGGGGTTGGCTCATTTGTTATGGCACATAAAAAAGATGGGGGAATAAGGATTTTAGCATTCTTTAAACCACAGTCAAATAATGCCAAACTTATAATGTCTCTGTAAAAGAACCAAAACTATTATAACACATGACTGACTTCCTCTAATTCTTTAAGCAGCAACAAATACAACACTCAAGAGCTGTTGCCTGGCAGCAAAAATGCCATTCAGCCTTTTTCTGGTAACTTTACCTTTTGACAACCAGAGCAACGTCCATTACAAAGCGGTATTAAAAAGTCTTCTCCAGTCAGGAAGTGCCCCTAATTATAATGCCACTGACTTGTATTTGTAAATTGAACACAAAAGAGCACCTGCCGGATTGTGGAGAAATTCCTCTAAACTAATTCCAAAATAAGAGCCATTTAGTGGAGGTATCTGGACTTGATTTTGTGTTTAAGGACATGACTTCTTTGTCTCTTTCTCTGAGAACTGCTCTTCACTGACATTGAGTGGAGTTGTGTTTGCTGTGAATGCAGTCACTAATTAGCCTTCATAAAGAATTGTCAGAATGCTTGTGTGCAAGGTGGGGGATAGAGGCTGGTGTGAATTTGTCATTTTAGTTTAGTGTCATATGTCTTGTTAAATAAGTTTAGAGCATTGGAGTTTGTTAATATATCGTAGCTTTCCCAGCAGATGACAACTGTGGTGATCCAGAATCAAATGAACATTTACTATTTAAAGTCCATATAAGCTTCATTGTACTGTGTTCCTATCGATTGTAGAGTGATTTTATGTAACTTTTATTTGTTAAGGGTTAAACAATGAGGAATATCAAGTGGTCATTGGAAATGATACAACTCGATACATTATTGATGACCTGGAGCCGGCTCGTAACTATACTTTCTACGTGGTGGCCTACATGCCAATGGGAGCCAGCCGCATGTCAGACCATGTGTTTCAGCACACACTCGAGGATGGTGAGGTTCACACGGACAAATTCCTCTCTCTATATATAACCTTAAATTAAAATACTGTATGGCATTTTTGTGACATTGTCTGTAAATGAATAGTTTGTGATGTAATGGGATAATTATGAGAATCAACAATCAGCTTTACCGTAATCTGTATAGTATTCAAACCCGAGTTCACTTTATTTATACACCAAAGTTTATATAATACCATTAACCATTTTCCAAAGTGATGTACAGAGACAAATCACGTATTAAAAAAGAAAAGAAAGAAAAAAAAAAGTAATTCTTAAACCATAATGTTTGATTTAATAAAGCTGGTGAAATTATATAAGGCTGGTTCTGCACAGTGGAGGACTGACAGTCCTTGTTTTCCAGGATAAGACATTTTACTCTCTTTGTTCATTTGCATTAATGTGATTGGTGTGAAGAACATTCGGCATAACAGTCTCAACTTCTCAACCCTTGCTGAAAAAAGGAGCTGATTTGCAAAACGGTCTTTAAGAAATATGTTTTGATCATTACAGTTCCCCTGCGAGCCCCCGAGCTCAGCCTTACAAGCAACAGCCCCTCAGACATCCAGGTAACTTGGCAGCCACTCCCTGACAAACTAAGTCGAGGGCACATCTTGGCCTACCGTTTGTCGTACCGCACCAGTGCTGAGAACGCAGTTACACAAATGGAGCTTCCGGGACAGAAAACTCAGCATCTCCTGGAAAACCTGCAGCCGGACACCATATACCTCCTGAGGCTTGCTGCGGCCACCAGTGTGGGGTGGGGCGATCCCTCGGCCTGGACCTCCCACCGCACACCAAAGTCATCCAGTGCTCAGGGTATGAGGCCTTTTTCATAACCTTTGAGCAGATGCTGGATTTAAAAAGCTTCATTCAAATTAATATATAACAAAATGAAAGGGTTTCTGTATAATCTTGTTAGGACATTGTGTTTGCTCCTCTGTGACCTATGCCCTCCACTTTCAGAAAACACTGGAAGCGGTTCAGTCATGGGCCATAAAGTGCACTAAAGGCATCTTAGCACTTCTAAAGGCTTTGGGGGATGGGAGGATTCATTTTTATAGTTCACAAATATTTTTCTTGTTTTTCCATTTTCTGTGTTGTATTGCTTAACTTAATTTCTAAAATTACAATATGAGACATGATTGATGCCTCCTGCTGTGTGCGAGTGTCAAACAGCTGCGAGTTTCACTTTTAAAGAAAACTACTTGACACCGAAGAGATCGTCCTACTTTGACAGCTGTTAAAATGTGGCTCAATCACAGTATTAAATATTGTGTCATTTCTTTACACAGTTCCTGGATCTCCTGAGCTACATTTGGAGCCCCTTAACTGTACCACTATAATCTCCCGTTGGCAACTGGGACAGAGAAATGCAGTCAGTGTCCAAGGCTACAGACTGTTTTACCACGAGGAGAGCCAGCCTGAGAGTGCCCCAATACAGCTCCGCGCCTCTGTCAAATCTCACACCATCAGCGGTCTCGGTAAGCCCCTCATCACCTACTCTCCGAAATATGATATATTTATCACATTATAGAAGAAAAGTTGATTACACAAACCCCATTCCTAAAATAATGGTACATACAAGTAAACCAGTGTGTCTTGTGTTAACAATTTAATATTTCAGAACATTGTTCATCTCATTTTTATTTTAATGGCTGCAAAATTTGGGACAAGGCCACAAAGGCCCAAAAAAAAAAAAAAAAATGTTGACTTTAATATACAGTCAACTTTTCATCTATTTTTTGAGCTTAGTCAAAAACCACATCCAACGCCTCAGACCCCTGGGCAGTATCTTCCATTGAGCTTCTTTTCAGCAGCTGACCAGTGCTGCTATTGGCTTATTGGGGCCCGCTTGGCCTTTGGGTCAGATTCATTTTGGCTCTTTTTGTTTGTGAAAGGGGAAGGGTCTTGGGCCAGTGGAGTGGACAACTGACCATCTGTGGCCAGAGGGGTCAACCAGGTGGCCAGCAGCTGACTTGTAAATCACCATGAATGGGTTAGAAAGAAATGAACAGTGAGGAGGCACTGTAAATTACTGAAGGTGTGAAGTTTTACTGTCACCTACTTTTTTATTTAAAGCGGCATTTTAAGATATTATTACATTAATATAGATAAATCAGATGAAAAAAATGGCAACATTAAAATAAATACCACTACCAATCAAAAGTTTAGACACCTTCTCATTCAGTGTTCTTTTTTTATTTGTGTTTCTTACTTTCTACAATTTATATACATACAGAAGACATTAAATATATGAAGCAACATTATTTTTTTATGCATTAATATGTTTTAGCATTTTATATTCAAATGGTCAAAGTATCCACCCTTTACTTTGTTGACGGTGCTGCAAACCCCTGGCCTTTTCTCAATGATCTTCTTGATGAATTCAAATGAAATAGTTTTCACTTCACAACTGTGCAAATCAGGATCAAAGCAAATCGTGGCTATTTTTTTTATTTATTTTTTTTAAACATAAAACACATTATTTTGAGTGTATTTTTTGTTTGCTACATTCTATATCCAGCTTGATGCTTTCAGTTCAGTCTACAATGTAAATAATGATAGAAATAAAGAAGAAAAATAAATGAAAAGGGGTGTCTAACCTGGTAGTGTGTTATTTTATGTGGATACTGATTAAAATGGCACATAGCTTTGTATTACAATAAAAATGTATTTGCGGTTTTATAGAGATGTTCTGTTTAAATAAAAATGAGCTGTTTTGTGAAGAATATTCATTAAGTGTTTTATGACAGTGTGGCTGGAGGAGCATTGACTTCAAAGACTCCATTGTGTTGGGCTTAGGCACAAAGCTGGTTTATTGCCCTATGCCTAAAGGAAATGCATCCTGTCAGTAACTGCTGCTTCAACAATGTTGGTCTCAGGCACTGATTAACCAGCATTTTACCTTTGTGTTTCCCGTGAATTTGGGGAAGAAGTGACAACCTAACATTTAGTTAAAAGTTTTTTTATTTATACATTTTTCTTTTATTTACCCTTATTTAATATATTTGTGTTTGTTCAACATTTAATTACAAAGTAAAGTAGACAGTGTGAGCTTATCTATGGACTACATACAGTGTTCATTATGTGAACAGGTCATCTTCACATAATGTAATTAACTCAGTGCTTGTAGAGGACTGTTCTGTGTGCACAGCCTCTGTGTTGACGATAGCATTGATTTCAGGAGTACAGTAGGGACAGCTGATTCAGCTGAGGCCTCTGCAGAAGGACATGCTCACAGCTTGAATAATGGTTGCAGTTCAAAGGATTAAAAGCAAATCATGAGACACAGGAATGTATGTGGGGAGTTGTGACCCTTGCTTGCATGTGCTGGTGTCTGCCAATGTGAAGTCAGTGCCACATAAATAAATACCTCCCATACCTGTTGGCACCAGGCCTTGCTCTGTGCACATCAGTAGATTTATCTCATGGCTTCAGGCTGTCCGGCCTCACATGCTTTCTCTTAATTTAACTGTAGGAAGGGTACACTGTCTGAGACCTCATGGTCTTAGTTCACCACTTTGAAAAGACATTTTCTTCTTATTTACCATGTGAGTATGTGCCTTTTTGATGATTTGTGGCAGCTTGAGCAAAAGGGGAGAAGCAGAGATGATAGATGTGAGAGTAAGGGTTCATTTTGGGAGCGGACATTTATGGCCCCTGTTCAAGCCTGGCTTGCTGCGGCCTGGGGGGCCTTATAGGGCAGAACAAAACTTCAGAGGTGAACAGGATCTGAGTTTTGGCTGTAAAAAGGTGACCACAAATGGTTGAAACATGTCCTTTAATGCAAAGAGAATAATTTATGAGCATTGACCCGTGGGAGTTTCGACTCAGTGAATAATGTCTAGGAATGGCATAACTGGACATTGCTTTCCAAGAACTGAGTTATGCTGTATGTGTTTATTGAATGGTCACTTTTAAGATGATTATTTTTACAGAAGAACTTGCAGTTGATGTCCTTGTGTTGGCATGTTGTAGTAAATTGAAGTTCATGTAGCACGTTTTCATGGTTTTTTTTTCTTCTAATTATTACTTAATTTGGTAGAGTTATACTTGTGTTAAATATTTATTATAGTTTCACACTAATCAAATGTGTGAAGAAAAATAGTGCAGAGTACTAATACACATTGGTGACATAGGAGGTATTCCATCCATATACAAAGTTACATGAAAACTAGGAACACTTTCATAACACTTTCATAAGAGTGTAAACATGAATTTAGTAAAATAACAGTCTTGTCATATATATTTGTATGTCAGGTAATAATTATTGTATTGCCAAGCAAAATGCATAATAATTAATGATGGTGTTATGAAATGGGTAGTCCTATGCACTGTATATGGCAGCAGACTATAGCGTCTGGCAGAAGCCTGTGTTGTTGCAGTATTGTTAAAATAATAATTAAACAAATCTCTGTCCATCAGGGCTCATCTTTCATTAAGTGTTTTTGACTTTTGGTATTTCTTGTTTTTTCACCAACTTCCTATTGCTTGACCCTCCCCCTCACAGAGACCCTCCTTTTGCAGGATTTAGCTTGCCCAGATTCCATGTCAAAGGTCATGGCCCAGATGTCAAAGACCCCTCTCTCTCTGAGCTCCTCTCTCGCATAATTAAGACAGTTCATTGTTTTGTGGCCTGGGTAAAGGTTCAAACTATAACCCTGTGCCTTTTAGAGTGGACACTAAAAAAGTATGCAGAATCATACAAATGTAGCATACTCATCCTCGGTGATGCAGTACAAAGTGAATAGTTAGCTGAAGAATTGTGTCAGTCTTTCTCATATCTGTATGTTTCATGAACTTGTATACTTCATGTACTATATTTTGTGCATTGTTTTGTTTATCCTGGAGAATCGTTGAGGCAAATCCTTAGGCAAAAGGAAGTGCTTCTCGTATTGCACATGATGACCTCAGATTCTTTCAGAGTTTTATCTTGGCTTGACCCTATGGCCCTGGGCTGGCTCCAGTGAAACCCGTCAGAGCTGTGTGGGGGTTCAAGTAGCTTTGCTCCACCCTTAAAAAAATGTCCACCCACCCGGGACACACATTCATCCCCTGTGGTCTAACTCCTCTTTTAAGCCCCCCAAATATTTCTCAGTGGCACTATGAACATATGTTTTGGTGCTCAGAGAAATAAAAAAAATACAACGGGTTTAATGCAATATTCTTTTGTGCACAACAAAAGTCTAAGGTCATGAAATTTCTAAATCTGTCAAAAGTGTGCGTCACTTCATATATATAAAAAAAAAAAAAAATGTATATAGTCATCAATGAAAACATTCTACAGAAGAAAAAAGTGTGTTGTAGAGCTGCTCAACTAACTGCAATCAAATTGAAATCATTATTTGAATTGTTGCATCTATGAAATAAGAAAGTTTTATTTTGTATTCGTTTTTCCTTTCAATTTTTGAATCTGTTTTCAAATTTTTATCCTAATTTGAAAACATAAATTGCAAATCGAATTGCTCTCACAATAAAATAATAAAACAGGCACATGACATTATCATGGAACTGATTATTTTTACATTTTAAATATGATATTTAGCATAGGTAAATGAGGGGGATATTCGGTCAAGCAGCTATTGTGGTGCACAGGTCCCCAGGGTCAGTATTGTGATTGCCGCTGACCATCCGCTGTGTTGTCCTGAGGGATTTTGTCCCTTGTTTTAACCCCTGAGTTCAGGCCTGAATAGGAGTGTCCACTGGCCTGCTGACCACTGACCAGCCGGCCAGAGCATGACTGGAGAAAGGCCTTTAGGATTTGTGTTGAAAAGGTTGACAGTGATGGATATAGGAGCTCCCTGTTCTGATTAGTTTGGTCACTGACCAAAGTACTGACCACACGAGCATCTGTTTCTTTGCTACATGCCTCCATGCCATAGCAAAAGACCCCCAATGACCCCACACCCAAGCAGATCAAGCCCTTTTCAACTTAATAATCTTTAATCTCATCAGTAAATAATCTTTGTTTTCATGTTTCTTTTGCAGACCCAAGGAAGAAGTACCATGTAAAACTTCTAGCCTACAACTTTGTCGGTGATGGTTATCAGGCTGACCAGACCATTAGTACTCCAAGCTGCGTCTGTGAGTACCTTTGTAATGAACACATCATTATCACATTGTGGGGACTGAAGTCTGTATCCATATTCAATTCAAAGGCTCCCTGCTTCCAATACTAGTGCACTGTGCTGTATGTTTGACAAATACTACTTTGTTCCAGCTGTCCGAGATCGCCTGGTGCCCCCTCCGCCCCCTCCTCACAATGTTTACGCCAAAACCAACAGCTCCACAGCCGTGTTTCTGCACTGGGGGCGTCCTGCCTTTACATCCAACCATCAAGTCAACTACACTGTCCGCTGCAATCCTGTAGGCTTGCAAAATGCCTCTATGGTGCTCTACCTTCAAACGTGAGCCCAAACATTTTACCTTCACTTGTTGTGTTAAGAGCAGGGACTGATTCAACAAATTGAAGTTGTAGTTGTTCTCATGCTAAAAATGTTAGACTTTAGGTTTCAAACCACACACAAATTATCACAAATCTTAGGTTGCTTCTGTTTGTACATTTTCTACCTGCATTAGCTGTTTGTATTTGTGTTTATGATTATGCAAAAGTTTATGAAACTCACATTTCTACTAACTTTCTTCTGCAGGGGTGAGCAAAGTCTTTTAGTGAAAGAGCTTAAGCCAAACACCAAATATGAATTTGCGATCCGTCTTCATATTGACCAGTTGTCCAGCCCGTGGAGTCCTGTAGTTTATCAAAGCACTTTGCCTGAAGGTAAGAGAGAGATCACTAAATGACTTCATCAGATATTCACGTAATAGTATGGATATTTTTTCAGTTTTGTTATTATCCTTAACTGTACAGCTCCAACAAAGCCTCCATCTAATGTTAAAGTCACTCTGATTGAGGAGGACACAGCTCTTGTCTCATGGAAAAGTCCAGATGAGCCAAACATGTTGGTGACGCGGTACACCATCCTCTACGCCTCTAAAAAAGAGTGGCTCGCAGGCCAATGGCAGGTCCTACAAAGAGAGGGTGAGCATCGCACTTTTTGTTTTGCTTTGGTATAAAATGAATTGGATCTTATCTTAATAATGACTGTGCTATTTAGAGACAATTGAATAGCTAAATTGGTTCAGCTAACCATGTAGGTTATCCAACAGTGAGTGAAGT
Organism: Periophthalmus modestus; assembly: GCA_019594935.1. Classification (NCBI taxonomy): domain Eukaryota; kingdom Metazoa; phylum Chordata; class Actinopteri; order Gobiiformes; family Gobiidae; genus Periophthalmus; species Periophthalmus modestus. Next base: position 30,610,898 of record JAIEZT010001214.1, read on the forward strand.
AAATAAGAAAATAAAATTACTTATTGCGATGTGAGGGTGTTTTATAAGCAGGAAACACAAAGCAGACTTTGAATGCCATTGGTGCTGGGGTCAAATGTGAACCTGTTGTAAAAACATTCTCTGAAAGCACAAACTGTGTGGTAGTGTGTAGTGGTGTGCTCTGAACCATGCTTTCCCCATTAGTGCTTTTTGTGCTCACCAGCTCTTATACCTTATAAACGAGATGAACAAAAGTTACCACAAAATGGTACAAATAATTACTCAGTCATAATTAAGAAAACAATGTATGCTTGGTGCAATATTCAGTTACTATCTTACTATCTTAGGCTATCAATGCCATTTGAGTCATAAAAATTGTGCAATAAAAGGCTAGGCAAGTTTATTTCTATAGTACAATTCTGTTATTCTTAAATAAATGTTATTTCGCCCACAGGCAGCATCACCATGGCGCTCCTAGAGAACTTGAAGCCTGGTCAGGTGTATTTGGTCAAAGTTTCTGCCTCCAACAACATGGGTGACGGGCCGTACTCGCCGGCTGTGGAACTGACCGCTTTGTCCTCAGCACAAAATCCACGTCTCTCCCACGACTCCACAAGTCAGTGATGCCACAAAAGGCAATGGAGTTAATGTTAAATATGAAGTATGCTCACATTGTGTTTGCTTCGCAGTGTTTTCTGAAGGTTTCTACCACTTGGACCAGAAGTCTATGACTGGGATCACCATTGGAGTCTGCATTGCACTCATTTGTATCATCATCTGTGTTTTCGTCCTGGTCTGTCGAGGAAAAAACAGGTATTAAATACGTTTTCATTTTTAACCAGATTTAAAGGAGAAATATTATGCAAAACCAACTTTTAATCATAAGCCTGAAAGTTGTATTTGGAGTGATTCATGTATATTTGAGTAATTTTGTATTTCAGGCTTCAGTACTCAAAAAATGTTGTTGTCACCTACCTACCGCCCACTGCTTTGAACTAATTTGCAGTTGTAAAAAAAAAAAAGTTAACTCCCAAAAATAAAAACATGAAAATAAAAATCTGCTGCTGGTAATATGTTTTCTTTAAGTATAAACTATGTGATCTCAAAAATGAATACATTTTTGTCTACAGGAAATTCTTAGCAGTGAAGCATTATGGACCAGCAGACACCTCCTCCTCGTCAGTGGCGGTCCGGCATGGATCAGAGGAACAGACTGAAAATGGAGATGTCAGTGTGCCCATGATGAACCACTTCATTGATGCCAAGGTATTTTCACAAAAAAAAATGCTTATTTTTAAAACAATTATTTATAAAATATAGTTTTCATTGTGCATTTTGTTTTAGGGTGGAACAAACCTTATGATCAACTCGCTTGGTCCTGTTCAACCCCATACTGAAAAGAAAAGTAAATGGTTTTCTTTAAACAAGAGAGATAAAACAAGCAACAAATCTCTGCAGGTATGTCAAAAGTGTTCAATAAAATAAATCAAGATCATTTAAAATATATATCAAGTTGTAACACAACTTGTATCTGCTTGTAGAGCAACAGACACCAGACCTTGCAGTACCAGCCCGGCACCACAGTTCTGACTTACAATGAAGAGCTGTCCATGTCTCGAGATCAGCCGGTATCTTTGGAGGCTTTACTTGGACGTCCCACAGACACTGAAGGCTCATCCGGTAGTGAGGGCAGCCATGGGACGGGTGACTCTGGACGCTACTCACATGATGAGACGGAGCTCACCAACCTGTCGTCTGGTCCAAGGAGTCGGCCGCCATCTTTGACTGGTGAAGACAGTGGGGACAATGGTCTGAATCGAAACCCAAGTGAACTGAAGGAGGCTACAAGGACCAACATGGAGGCTATTGACGTGTGTTGAGAATGGCCACAAAAACAGCTCTGCACTTTCCCCCCTCTGAATGTGTGGTAATGTATGAATGGGGATAAAACAGTGCAGTGACAGCAGTTGAATCTTCAGGAAACAAAAATAGTGGCTATGTTTACCAAACAGTCTGGTCACTATATGATTTCTGGAGGTATAATTTTATTGAAATGTTACATCTGAGTAATCTGATTTATTTCTGATTGTTCACACCTGCAGGTTTTGACAAGGAAAATTGTGCAAAAAAGGCAACCTAATTTGTTTTTCAAATACAACACACACCAAAAATCTGATCTAATTATTGGCTTATCTGACTATTCTAGTTATCTGATTTATGCTGGCCATGTAAATCCAGTCCAATGTCAGACCCATCTGGAAATATTTAGCCAGGTTATACAAATCTATAAATACAATGTGTTCTGCCTGCTGCAACTGCACTGTTAGCCTCAGTATGAATGTGTCGTGTGGATGAGAGAAAGGAGTCTAAATTACCTCATGACAAGGAGGTCAGAAGATGTACAAGACTCTTTCTCAAGGTCTTTTTTCAGTTGTTTGTTTTTTTGTTTTATTTGTGGAAAAAAATCTCACCCATCATGAATGTCTAAAACAATGTCAAGAATGGAAACATTTTTGACTTTATTTAAAAGAGTTTATCACTGGAGCAAAAGGGAAGAATAGGCCCTTTTTGTTTAATTTTCTACCTGTGTTTGCCTCGGGGTAAACTTCCACTGTATTTAATTACTACTTATACCTACGTTATGTGAGTGGCGGCTTTGCTTACTTTACATTTGATACTTCCTGATTATCTTTTCTTACTTTGTTTCTTGTTTGCGGGATGGTGAGGGCACTGCAGCGTACACTCCACTGTTGTGTTGCCTGAAGGATTTAGGACACAACTCCAAATTTCTCTCCTAAAATGGAGTTAATGAGCCAGTATAAATACTTTTCCATTATTGAGTAATGGAAAACAAGTGAATGTCTGCCTGTTTGTCAATGTGCATCTGCCCTTGCTATTCCTGTTTTATACTACCTCGTTAAAAAAAATATTTTATTGACATTTTGTTTTCCTAAACTCAGGGAACAAGGTTTAGTACAATTTGAATAGCTGTGTAACATGTTACACAGTGTTTTGACAGGGTATTGATGTACTAAACCGCTGTAGTAATTGCCTAATAGATATGAATGTATCTGGACAAAAGGAGCCAGTAGCTCAGACGATTGTGATGCCCTCCATCACAGTTACTCCTCAGGTTCTAAGTGGTTTGTGTAAAAACAGGCCCATCTTCCTTTTTATTCATAAGTAATACACACCAGAAGTGCTTGAAATGGTCTGTCGCTTTATAATTGGCCTTAATGCACAAAGCACCCTCAGCTCCCAAAACCAAAGCTAATCTTTTTGAGGGTGAACTTTGTGTAAAGATGCTACACATAAGAATGTAGGAGCAGTGAATGGAGGTGTGAATCAGTTGTGTGGAGAAGTGAAGAATACAGTAAACCTTTTACTGCATAAAACTATATTTTTGTTAGAAAGTATGTGCCACGCAGTACATGTGTAGTTACAGTAGTTTTGTTTTGCTGTAGAGTAGATAAAGATTAGCACTTGTCTGCCGAATAGTTTAGCATTGTAAGCCAATGTGCACCGGTGACTGCCCAATAAGTTGTTTGCTTTTTGAGTTTTATTTTAGATTCTCGTCTAATCCCTGGAAGAAGGTTACTGAGCTATGTGAAATATTTCTTTCAGACCAAAGATAAAGGTGGCCTTTAGGTGCCTTGCACATTAGTGGCCTTACCCGTGATCAGATGAGCGAGAGTTGCGGGGTGACTCTAAATAAGTGCCAATGAAATGTTAGGGCACTTTGTGAAGATGGAGTGACAATTAATAATCAGTATTATGCACCAATCCAAATCAATCTGTCAGTTCCCTCCACACTGTTGCACACAGATGCCTATATTGTAGGTGAATTTTATATAGAGTAATACAATTTATTATGTAGTAACCTGTGTTGCAATGGTGCAGTGATGTTTATAAAACACTAGTCCAGAAATGACAATAGCTCAAATATAGAGATAAATTAAAATTTGAATCCACTCATCCAGATATATTAATATACTCACACAAATGCCTTGAATACAATGAAAATGCAGTATTATTTTTTATTTTCAGTGTTAATCAAATGAGTGGCTAAAGTGTTTTCACATTGCTGTATTTAATCAGAGGGTTCTGGAGAGGATTCAATCAAGTGACACAATCAGTTTAACTTTCTTTTGAAAAGCAAACAGAGTAAACCAAAGATTATTTTATAGGGTCACCGTTGCATATTGGCACAAGATGTGTCATCATGCCTGGAAGCAATGATAAAATGCAATGTATTGTACAAAATGAAAGCAGGATTTAAATGGTACTTAGTTTATGTAGATGCTCATTTACACAAGTCTTTTGTTTTGTTATTTTCTCACATTTTGTTTCAAAAATAATGGACAGTTGGTTTTATAGATTTGTCTTGTTGCTTTTTCCATAAACAAACACATATCTGTATCCCTGTACTTATTCCAGTGGCTTTGAAGGCACCATTCAGAATCAAATATCATTTACTGATTGGGATTGTCTCTACACATTGTTCAAATTCAGTAATTTCAGCTGTCACCTGATTCTGAATTGGGTCTTCTAGCAGCACCAGTGCATGAAGTCACCCTAGTCCTCAATAATCTTGTCTAGTTTTGTGAGGACAATGACAGGGGACCTGGGATGCTGTGACATTGTCTTTCATCTTTTAAATTGTGCTTTTATTTGTTCTTGTCCAAGCTTGTAATTGAACGGGAAAATCAGAACGCCTCATCTGCAGAAATTACAGTCTGTCTCTCACTTGTGCAGTTGTGTTGAGTGCTGAAGGTAATTAAGTTAAACTCAGGGAGACCCACAGCCTCAATGGAGGAAGCAGGCTTCTTAAAATGAATGTATTTTGTAATTATTAACCCGTTAATGCTTTTTATTTGACATTTTGCATTTATGTCCAAAATGTTTAGGAGATTTTAGACACATGAAAGTATGATTCTCAATTTTAAATAAAAAAAATATGCAAAACATTTGTCAAATTGAGTCTTCTTTTTATAGCTATAATTTTAGCAGGGAGAATATGCAAACTACAGGACCCATAAAGGTACGATTCTCTGCGTACAGAAAATACATGTGATAATTTAGGTTACAACGCTGACACCTAGCGGCAACTTATAGAACTCGCATTAGTTAAGTCAAGAAACCAAGAAGCTACAAGTCTAAGCAAACACAGCCAAAAACTACAAAATAGGTCCTTTAATGGCGCTGACTGCAGGTGTAATACAAGTAATACTTATGCAAATGGTGATCTTTGTAACGAGAAAAGACAGACACTCTTTTTATCTAAACTAGACGATTGCATATGGCAGCTACGACGGCGTTCTACTGCCAGCAAAAAAATATAAATTCTGCCGGCGCTACGAGAATAAAGTCGTAGCATTTCGACATTAAAGTCGTAATTTTACGAGAATAAAGTCGTAGTCAGAAAAAGTCGTAATTTTACGAGAATAAACTCATAGTACACCCTCCAACGCGCGTCACCATGTGGATACAGTAATCCACATTTACTGTGGGATCACTGTTGGTAACATGCCTCGTGTGTGGTGACAGTCCAGCGTAAGGACCAAACGCACTGTGGAGTCATGTGATAAACTGAAGCCGTTTGGTGTTTGCATAAATGTCTGTATTGATGCTTCAGTCTCACATTCTGTGGATGGAGGCACGTTACCAACAGTGATCCGACAGTAAATGTGGATTACTGTATCCACATGGTGAAGCGCGTTGGAGGGTGTCCACAAAGACTCCGGGTGGATCAAACATATTAAAGAGACACAGGAGTCAAAAAGGATATGAAAAGTTAAATAGTTTATTTTTAATTAATTTATATTTATTTTAAAATGCCCCAAACTCCCTCCCGTGCCCCAAAACAAAGTAACAACAGAAAGGTGGACCTGATGAGTCTAACATTACAAAAGGATGCAGCATCAGGCCAACCCCGTACAGGGCCTGTGCTGACATCACTGACCTGAAACCAAAACCATCCCCAAACCAACCTGATCAAACAAAAGAAAACAAGACAGTCCCACCAGGTCAAATCTAACTGCAGCTCACAGGCCTGATGCAGCCCTCACCGAGCAGCTCAGAGCCGAGGAGCGTGCCCCAGGTGCGGCAGATGAGGCAGTGCAGTGAGCGCGAGCACAAGCAAGCACGCACGAGAGCGCCATGGATAGACAACCGATTAATACAGCGACCAGCCACGTCCCAAAACAAGCATAAATACAGAATACACATAAGATAATGGGGCAAAGGGGCGTCAGCACGTAACACAGGTACAGAAAATTCACACGCCTGCGACATGCAGCGGTTCTTGCGCAGAGATCAAAGCTTCATCTATGGATGCAGCACCGCCAATCAATGAATAGAGTCTTGGTGGGGAGTCCTGCATAAACAATGCATTCAGTTTTGGATGGACATCTTTCAAACTCTTAAAGAACAAACAACAACAAATCCTCTCTGGATATCCTCCTCCTCCTCCTCCTCCATAACGCATCACGCACTAGTCTCATTCACGCACAGGAGCCTATATTCTCATAAAATTACGACTTTATTCTCGTAATATTACGACTTTATTCTTGTAATTTTACGACTTTATTCTCGTTGTACTATGAGTTTATTCTCCTAAAATTACAACTTTTTCTGACTACGACTTTATTCTCGTAAAATTACGACTTTAATGTCGAAATGCTACGACTTTATTCTCGTAGCGCCCGCAGAATATACATTTTTAGCTGTCAGTAGAACGCCGTCGTACAATACAGTTGTGGTGGATCATAATTTTTTTTGCCTAAAAAAAAATCTGGGCGGTCTGCCTTGTCACGCTTCCTTGTTTATGTTTTTTCAGAGAGGTTTCTACAGGGTTTCACCACCCTTGCAAAACCTGTCTGACTGTCGCAATGCCTCATGGGTAATGTAGTTATTTGAGACGAATGGCGCCGTTTTGTAGATGTTCATTTAAACTACATTTCCCACAGGCTTTCTAGAGGAGGGCTGCGGCATCGTTAACGGACTAATAGCATACTTGATAATTATGGTGGATCTTGCTAACAGCTGTCCTGACTAACGCTGATCCTGTATTGTTTTAATTAAACTTTTCATCAAGAGTCTGTCGTCCAGAAGGTCGCATTCACAGCGCTGGGAAACTGGAAAACAAACGGAGGGAGGACTCCCGTGGTAAGCTGTGGCGGTCAACTCAGACTTTACATCAGTGTTTTGTTATTTTAATATATCGCTATAAATATCGTGTTGATGCTACTGATTGCGAAAATGCTTTGGCAATGTCTCTGTGCGTGTGTCAAAGCGAAGATCAAAGGTTCAGTGTGTTTTGTTGCCCTCGTTTCTTTGTGTTATTGTTATAATCTATCACCACTAGGGGGCAATGTCATTCCTATAAATAGTCAACTACTTTCTATGCAATAAAGCTGTGGGCCTATTTTTCTGCAAGCCTACAGTCTTTGGATTAAATGCAGTGTATAATAATAATAATAATAATAAAATGTAGATCTTTAACAAAACAGATGAGCTAAGAATGAGTCATGATCTGATATATGCACAAATATTTAAATTTAACACAATTAAAATATTAGTCGTGGGCCATGTTTAACCACCAAGTAACCAGCAACCAACAACATTTGTCATTTTCCCCTGTAGATCTGAACTGAGCAAAATGTCTGGAAGTGATACAGAGTCATCTTGTGGATGGACTTGGATTAGTAATGAGGTAATGTGGGTTTATGTTGTTATGTTAATCCTGGTTTAAAGTAAAGTTCCGTAAATAATTGTTTGTCTTTCAGGGTTCAGATATTGAGACTTTGGGAACTGAGGCAGTGGAGGATGTAGAACCTGCACCTGTAAACTCTGAGGTGCAAAAAGTCACTTTGCCTGATTGTAAGTAATATTTAAAGTAAAATTAATAAACATGTTATATATATTAGAAATCAGTTGGTCCTGTTAACTACATACAAAGGTTAGTTGTAGCTAGGCATGGGATGATATTGAAATTTGGCATCACAATTATCATGGCCAAAATAATTGAGATTAACGATTATATCACAATAATTATTAAAGTTGCTGACAGTTATAAATAGGTCCTATATTTAAACAACCATTATAGTAGCCTTTTTATGCAAATTCTGGTGATATAATGATGATTATCTTTGTTGGTGATTATCACAATTATATAAAATGTCCCACAAACGATTATAGCCTACCCTTTTTATCACAGTAAACCATATTGTTATTATTTCAAGATTCTTATTTCAAGTTATTATTTATATATTTCAAGATGACCATGCTGATGTAAAAGAAGATTCACTTGATGTCACTTTGGTTGATGCAGCCACGATTCTCGATTCAGCAGAGGTACAACACCGTAAAAATAAAATGTAGGATATTTAGCGTGTTCTTACAAAATTTTCTAACTTCTTAGACTGGAGTAAATGCTGGCAGCCGTGAGCATGTGTCTGTATTGTCATCAAGTGATCACTCTGACATTTTGACACTTGGAGACTTAAAAGAAGATGAGCCGGTCACCACAGAGACCTCTGAAGAGCTGTATCTTGGGATGTCCTGCAGCAGCCAATACACCTTCACCACAGCACAGACAGGTAATGGAGACTACACCCGACTGTTATTCCCTAAAAGACACAAGCATCTGAGCAAACAAGTTTGATAATGTTGTGCTGCAAATGAGTTGACAAAATGTGTCATCAAAAGGGATTGTTGTTTGATTGGAAATTTGATATGCTGCAGGCAGTTAATTGTTGGTGGGTGGTAAACATATCTTGTCATAGAGACATGTTTTTCTTTTGTCAGTTACATAGCCTAAGTTTGTGCAACATATTTTGTTATTTACCGTCATATGTTTTGCTACACTCATTGATTAAGCAGGTTTGATGATGATTCAGTGGAAACTCCCTCAGGCCCTTCTAAACTTAGGCCATCACCTGAAGACTCCACTCCATGGAAGTCACTCTCCAGGTGTAATGACTGCATCTGCTGCAATGCTGTGTTGTCTCACTTTTGCATTGCACTTAAATATAAAAATATTCTAAAATGTGGCACGAATCTGCATGCACTAGTTTAAATCAAGTTTCAATCATTAATTGATGTAACCACAAAAACTGGTTCTCAAACCTTGCCAGGCACCTCCAGAAGTAAACTAGGATAAAAGAAAAAAAAACAAACCTGAATAAAACCAGGATAAGCACCAACTTTTAACTAAAGCAGGGCAAAATTCTGTGTCCAGCCTCATGTACCACAGTTTGAGAACCACTGCACTCAAATATTCACATTCTGAGCATGGAGTTTGGTGTGGATTCTTATCAATTAGTATCTGGGTGTTGATATTTTTGACAACACTATTTGAAACTCAACAGCACCTTTATTGTAACCTTTTACTGTGTAGCTTTCCCAGTGCAGCTGCAGGTTGTGCCTCATTCGAGCAGCAGTGAAGAGGAGTCTGACCCGAGCTCTGGGGCTGTAGTTCGAAGACGCCGTGTGAGAAGAAATACCCCCAACACCACAACAGAACCAGACCGGAACGAGGGGATGGAGTCTGACCCAAGTGAAAGAGAGGAGCGACGCCAGCAGCAGAACACAGCTGAGGGAGAGGAACCCATACAAGAGACGCAGAGCAGATGCAGTAGCATTCTCATCACATGCATCTTACTGACTCTCATTGTAGCTATCAGCATGGGCTTTGGACACCTCTATAGTAAGAAAACATGCGTTTTATCTACAGAGTTATCACTTATTATCCCTTATTGAAATTTGATAGCCAGTAATGGCCTCAAATATTTTTTATTTAAATCACAGGTACTAATCATATCCAGAAAAGACAGTTTGTGTGTGGAACTGAAGTGGATCAACTGGATGGATTGACAGACCTTATTTTTCTAGCTGAACAGGTCAGTGACAACAAAACACATTTCTGTCTCCAAAATATTTAATATTTATGTGAATACTGTACTATTATTCTACAGGAAAGTGATCTGAGCCTAAAGGACCTGGATGTTCAAAAGGCAGTTTTAGTGCTTTCAGAAACTATTGACCAGATAAGAAAAGAATATGAAGACCTCTGCGTAAAAAATGGACAAATACAAGTAAGTCTATAAATCTAACATAAAGGGTCATTGGGGTGGTAGTAGTGCCAATTATTTGTGTATGTGCACAAGAGAGAGTCAAACATTGAAACTATTTTATGACCTGTTTAAATAACTGGCCTCAGAAAAAACAGACTAAAAAACAACAACTGTAAACTACTTTTTTATAGTTACTTTATATTTATAGCAATAATACAACGACAATATATCCCATTTTATGTCCAGTTCTAATGCAGTAATCTAGCTAATGCTAAATAATCCATAATTAGGATCAAATTATATGGCCCACTAATGGTAAAATAAAAATACTGTAACTCTGCATGTTAACAATGAACTGAAGCCTAAACAAATGTACTTTCTTCTCCTCACCCAGACTCAAAGGGATGAGCTGGAGATGCTGCTAAAAACAAAATCTGAGGAAAAGATCCAGATTGAATACCAGCACCATAGTTTGCAGAAAGAAAACCACAACCTCAAACACTCACTGCAAAAGGAGGAAAGGTCCCTGTCTGCTTTACATGAGGAACTCAGAACCCTGCGCCTGGCCATGAAAGACTTTGAGGCCACGAGAGCGGGAGCAGACTTGCTCCTGTCCGAAAACCAAAGACTAAAGGCTGAACTGGAGGAGGAAAAGGAGGTAATCCGCAGCTTTAGTGGAAAAAGAGAGGGTTTGATGATTGAAGCACAGACGCTGAGAAAGAAGCTGGACAAAGAGCGCAAGGTGGCTGATGAGTTGAGAGGAGAAATTAACAAACTTAGACAACAGATCAATGGAGCAGAGAAAACAAAAGACCTGCAGTCTCAGCTGATGGAGCTGGAGAAGCGGCTAAGCTTTGAGCAGCAGCGTTCTGACCTGTGGGAGCGTTTGTACCTTGAAACGAAGGAGAGAGCTAAAGGGGACTCTGAGCCTAAAAGGAAGTCAAAGTCCAAGCAAGGCATGGCAGGGAAAGTGAAAGAAACGTTTGACGCTGTTAAGAACTCCACTAAAGAGTTTGTTCATCACCACAAGGAGCAGATCAAGAAGGCAAAACAGGCGGTTAAAGAGAATCTACGGAAGTTTTCTGATTCAGTTAAATCCACCTTTAGGAACTTTAAAGATTCAGCATCGACCATCTTTAACAAAGCACGAGGCTTTTACGACAAACACAAACACAGAAATGCAGATGAGACGTGGCAGCACAGATCTGGTAAACCACATAAGAAACCGTTCAAATTCAATTTTGACTTCTTTCAGAGCAACCACTTTTCTAGAAATTCGGCTGATAAAGTTCACGAGAAATTTAAGCCACAAAGTTGCTCTGAGGTGTTCGACTGTGCTTATCAGGAGTTCATGAGTCTCTTTAACAAAGCCGCTGAGCCCATACGAGCAGATGAGTTCCACCAGCTACTGCAGAGCTACCTTCAGAAAGAGGTTGACCACTTCCCCTACTGGATAGAACTAGAGAGATTCATAAATAACTTCTTCCACAATGGTTTGTTCATTCATGACCAAATGCTGTTCACTGACTTTGTTAATGATGTTGAGGACTATCTCACTGAATTGTGCAAACACCAAGGTTTGAATGAAGACTTTTTTGAGGATCTTGATGATTATATCTACAAGCACTTCTTTGGTGAAACATACTCCAAAAAATCTAGACCAAGGTAGGCTTTAAAAGACTTAATTGGTACTTCTGTCTTTGTCTAACTTCTCTTCTTACACTTCTTACACAGTGGACCATTTGAGCGACCTGACTCTAAGGAGAATTTGCGAGAAAAGCATCGCCGTAAGCAACATAGGTCGAGACATAGCAGTGAACGCAAATGGAGCAGATCAGACCAAAACAGAGACAGACACATGGCGGATGTCAAAATTGAACTGGGACCAATGCCTTTCGATCCTAAATATTGATACCATCTGCCTCTGATATTTAGACTTTGCTTTTCAAATGTTTGAATTTACTGACCGCTATCCGCACAATTGCCTCTCAGTTACCTTTTTTTTTTTTTTTTATTGGTAATGGGAAGTTTACTTGCTTATCCCATCATTCCAGCTTTCTAATGATACAGGATCTATTTGTGACTTGGTGTTTGGCTAAAAATGAATTATAGTTGCCAGTGTTGTGTGTCTGGGTCCACAAAAATACTCAACTAGTCTACTTCATGTTTTTGATTATGAAGTAGACTAGTTGAAACTATTTCATTTTTAAATTAAGTTAAAGAATTAAATGTTCAGTATCCTGCTATTTCAAGATCATAGTTGGTGTTGTTTGCTTATATATTATGCACATAAGGACTTTCCACCACTGCTTTCAGTAACTCAGTCTGGGAGAATAATTCAAGTGCTTTAATGTAATTGAAAATAACTGATTTCAGTTAAAAAAAAAAAAAAAGTTTTAAATATTTATTAATACCATGTTCATCAGTGCCTTTCATAAATAAAGATGCTTCTTCCGACTCTTCCTTCAGGAAAATGAGTGTGAAAGATTTCTGCTGTCCTCACAAAGTTATTTCCTTGCAAAAATCCAGAAATCTCCTATAAAATAATGTGAGCATTAAGTTGGCTCAATTATATTTAATGATCATGTTGAACTTACCTTTTCCAAAACATCAAACATAACTAGGTGACTGGGCAGAGATGACTTGTATGGAAAAGAAGCCCTAAGCCACTGCAGGGGATCATTGTAAAATATGGCAGACTCATCCACATAATCGGCTCCAAGATTTGGGGGGCATTCGAGAAATCTCATACTTATTGGGCAGTGTAGGTGGCTGCCAAGATATTACAATAGATTGGCCTTACATTGGTATATGCATTATGAAGTATATTTATATTTTGGGATAGGTACCTGTAATAAGGTGTGGAGTGGCAGGGCATAAGGAACAGCACATTGGGTTGTGAATTTTTGCCGACATCACAAAGACTATGTAAGTGGCTCATAACATCGAGGGTTCCTCTCTGGTGGATTAAACCAGTGTACAGAGCTGGTAATAAGTTAGACACAACCAAGATGGCAGCTGTAGTCCGTCGCCATGCTTTTAAACTAGCCAGAGAAATACCTGTCAAAAATATAGTCATTATGAGATGTTTTACAATTGCTGTATTTGTAATGTCTTCATTGAATACACAGAAGCTTACCACAAAAGACCATACAAAAGGGCAGAATGGGGTAGATAAACCTGAATTCCTTATGAGGTAGAAGGCTGTGAAGAGAAATGCTAAGCTTTTCAAAAAAATTAAACCTTTTTTTTTTTTTCCAAATTCAGGTCTAGTGAAGAAACTGCTACAACAATCAGTTCACACAGAACCACAGAAATAATGGCTTTAAATTAAAACTACAGACTTCAGTTTGAAGAACCCTAAGGTCAAATGTGAAATGCCAATTTATATCTAACCTGTAGACAATTAATGTCCAGATAATGGTGAACAGCAGCATCTTGTAGCGTCTGAAGGCAACTGTACAGCCATGAAGACACAAGGGAAGATGGGGCCCAATCACAGCAGGAAAGCCTTGTGTGAAGTACCAGTGCCAGGGATGGGAGCCGTAGAAGTCTGCTACCCCATGGAAGATGTTCAACTTTATAAAATTAAACTGTACAAAGATCCACTGTGAAGAAGACAACAACATCACACATAATTCTGACTTTGCCCATAACTAAATTTGTATTTTTCACTTTTTGTTTTTAAAAATAAAAATGCAAAAAGAGCTCTGCTATACATTGTGTAAAAAAGGCAATTTTTTCTCGTTTTGAAGAGATCTACCATTAATAACACAATAATGGACTTGCCATCCATTAACATTTTAACATGTGGGTTATATCAGCTTTCTATCCCATTTCTATTCATGGTTTCTGCAATAACAAAGTTTGTATTACGAGTGTAATAGTATGCAAAATTAAAAGCATTTGTTGATCACATTTACCTTGCCGTAGAATATACAGTCAATCACGGAAGAGATTGTAATTGCCAGGGCTCTAAAAGTACATTGTAATGATTACAATGAAATTCACAATGGTAATTTTGAGAGATTTTGAATAAGAACACTGACCCTATGAAAGCATATTGGTGGATTATAAGTTTCACTTTATTCTCTTCTTGCCAGAAATGGTAAATTATCAATGGAAACCAGACAATCAGAGAAGTCGGACGTACAAGTACAGCCAAGGCTACAAGGGTAAGATATTTCCAGCTGTCAAAACAATAGATACATTAAGAAAAGCTTAAGAAATGTGTTTAGTGTAAAAAATGTCAACATAAAAGATGGTGGGACCTGCTTTGGGATCTGGATCCAGGCAGAGGAAAGTAACACAAGGCTAACACAGTGAGTGTTGTCTCCATGCTGTTGGTCAAGGTCCTGGTGCAGCAATACCAAGTAAACCAGGATGAAAGGTGGCAGATAAACTGAGGGGATATAAAACATATTTAACTAAAACATAATAATTCAAAAATATGGTTCAATATAAGATTAGATCACCGTCCATTTTGCAGTATCAGTATTTTCCAAGTTTCTTATAAAAAAGAAAAATTTGAAATCTGCAAATGCTGCCAGAAGGGTTTGAAGAATTCGTGGGAGCCATTTCTGCAAATCAAAATTATGCTGAAACTGAACCATATAAAAACATAGACGCAGAAATGAACTGAAGCTACTTACAAGCAATTGGACAGAATCATAGTTCATATAATACAATATTTGATAAACAAATGCAAACAGGAGAGGATAGGAATATCCTCTGATGCCTTCTTTCCATTCCCAGGTCAAGTACCCATAAGTATCACTATTAAGGAAACTATAGATGGAACATAGCCCTGCTCCACAGTTGGGAAAAGCTAATAGTTTCTTTATAAGAGCGTTGACTAAGCAAACACGAATTGAAGATGTATAGACAGGTAGACAGACAGACAGATGAAAAATACTGCAGTAAGGATATTTGAAGACCATATGATGTGAAATCTCTAGTGACTGCCAATACTCATCTGGGACAAAGCTAGTCTGAACCAGGAAGCAGTTGACAAGTCTGAAAGCCACAACAAACAGGGCCAACCGGACACCCAGCGCACCTGTTCATAAAATACAGTATAATATAAATGCAAAGCAGAAAGGCAGTCTATATTTACACTTTTTTCTCAAGTTGTGGGACTAACCACAGCTGAGAGCACAAGGATCATCTTTGGAGTAAAGTTGAGATTTTCGTTTTCTTAATTTCACATCTTCTTCCTTGTTGCCCAGCTTTAAACGTGATCGGATGTTCTCCATTGGAAAATCGCAGCTTTAAACGTCGCTGCCATTTGCCTCAGAGCAGTGGGAGGATAAGATATGTCCACCTGCCACAAGAATACAATCAAGATTCATCTCACAGACAAACTATTTACTCTTAATACCGACATATCTTACCAGTCAGCTTTTATTCAATCCCCTGAAGCATTACCTTGTTCTAAACTCTTAAAAGCTGTGTCAACTTCAACTTGTTCACTGACACCGCATACACGTTTGTAGAACCTATTCACTTCCGGTGTCTGCTTCAAAATAAATAATTAATAAAGCATTTGTCAGTGTTACAGTAGATATTTTACCTTTTTATTAACTTGCTTATAAAGTGCATTTGGGGGCAAACTGATACACGAATGTAAAAATCTGAGAATAATAGAGGCTGATATGTAAATGATAAAATTACTACGTCGCACCAGCAGATGGCGCACTAGGCTCACCCTTCAACAGTTTGTAGTAGAAACAGAAGGACTTCCGGTCGCGGTCCTCTCGGTCAAAGGACAAACTAATGCCTTCTCTTCTATAGTTGTCATTTTCATTCTCTCTGACTGTGAATCGCTTTAACGCGCTGAGTGAACCCGAAGGTAAGACTCAAAGAAGTGCAGCGCCTCATGAACAAGTGACTGAAAAGATTAAATAAGTCTGTTCTAGTGGTCAAAACGTTAGCGATTCAAGAGTGACACTGATGTGCCACCAAGCCTTTCAAAATAAAACAACTGTAAATATTATTATTATTATTATTAATAATAATAATAATAATAATAATAATAATAATAATAATGATAATACATTTTATCATTAAACAAAATCTCAGAGTGCTACAATAGAAATAACATTAAAATACTAATTGTTAAAAGCTAAAAACATCAGTAATATTGTTTAGCCATTGGCTATATCCCATATTCATTGTCGTAAATGGAGAGATTCTCCCCCTGCTTTCAGCATTTTATGAATGAATTTAAACTATTCTACTTCTCCCTGAAATTTCTTAAATCTGTCTGTACCAAGAAAATTTTACATTCAATGGCTAAATTCCTTTTGTTTTAATTTTGGTTTTATAATAAGTATAATGTCCTCCTTTTCTATGGCTTACGAAAGCTGTAATCCTAGTATTATTTGTTTATATGGCATTACCTCTGCAAGATTTTGTAATGATAATGTTTAATAAAAAAAAAACAACAACAGAAAAACAAGATTGCATTCGAGATATAATTCGACACCCTTAAATAACTAAGAAAGCTCTAAAGCAGGACTAAATCAGGTCTAAATGAAGACTAAAATGTCAGTATAATTTATTGTAAATGTATTTAAAAACAGACTGAATGGTACTAGTGCCATATTTTGTAAATATGTATGTATTTATTAAAGCTTCTTATAAATATTGGTGTCTAAGACTACAGCAAATAAAGAATATGTATCAATAATTGTTTGTTTTTTTATGCAGGAGCAAGCTTGAATGTCCTTTGAAGAAGTTATGATTCGACACAGGATAAGAATGCCTTTTACTCAAGTGGCTATGGCCATTCTACTTGGAGTTGCTGGAGGCATTTATATTTACAAACCATGTTTTGAACCATTACAACCACAGACACCAACAACTACAACAAACCAGATCAGCACAGATGTGCAAAAGCAACCAGATCAAACGGACTGATGATATGTTCTGAGAGAGAACGCAAAACAAGATTAAAATCTCTTGTAAACATTGCTGTACATGCATTTTGTTTGGGGTGCGTGCATGTTCTGTTATAAATAAATGTTTTTTTTTAAAGTGCCCTATGAATCTTTTGGGGTCATCTGTGACTTGCTTGTCTCCATGGAGATGTTACTGCTTTGCAAAGTTTCACAGCAGTTTTATTTCTCAGTTTCTTGGCCATGGAGACAAGCAAGTGACAGGTCTGTGTAGAGAAATGCAAGGCATACATGTTTAATGTCACACTGTGGAACTTTCCAGGCAAAGCAATAACATCAAGCAGGTGGCATACCCTCTGCCAGAAAAGTTACATAATGCATCTTTAGGATAACACAAATGCAAATGTACTGTTTGATAACAATCCATGCCAAATTAGATTGTGCAGTTGGTGTGATCGTTTTAGAGTTCAGTGGGTATTATTTTACCCATTAGGCGCTAGGCTGGCAGCAGTCTCATGCTTCCCACAGGGATTAACATTTATATACAAAAACAGCACTGTGGTTCAACTCTCAAAGAAATGTTGACATATCCATAGAGATGTGGCATAGAGAGACAGCAGACCTATACAGATGGCTACTTTAGTGTTTTTGCATAGTTTAAAAATAAGCAGAACCACAATTGGTAATAGCCTACAAATTAAAAAAAAAAAAAAAAAAAACCTAATACCTGTAACATTATCACAATATAAAAGTAACTATATTTTAATACGTTTTTGATCAACATAGGCAAAAAGTGACATACACATCCAAAAAGTGTATAAATGAAGTTATTCAAATATGAAAAGTTTGTGTCCATGTCACCATAGTCTTTATACTATACTTTACAATGCACATTACATTTACCTGTTTTATTTCGATCTGAAGCCCCGTGAATGCTGTGGCCCTGTTTTCCTTTTAGTGGCTGATAATCTGAGCACCACGTTAAAACGAAAGAGTTTTTTTTTTCCCCTCCATCATCACAGCTAAAGGCGCGAGGGGTGGAGCTGCTGTGCGCCCGGAGGAAGGTGGAGGTAGTGCGCACTGGACTCAGCTCGCTCTCATGTCACTAATGGCCCAGAGGAGACGGAGAAAGTAGACTTCAACTGTAGTTTACAAAGCAAGTAGTGAATAGTTTTGCTGAAGAAAAAAACGCTTTGGAGAATCGAGGAAGCAGAAGCGGCGGGGCTGGTGAGTAGACTTGTTGTAGTACCAAATGTTTTCAGGAAATGTCAGACGGTACGTGTTGCAACAGTTTGAGCGCACACTAGGGACAAAGAAAAATGTTTGGTTAAATGTTGCCCCCATGTATAACAAGTGCACTGGTCTCCATCATTGGCTTCTTCATTTAAGTTAGACTATATGCAGTGCTCAAATTATGTTTTCACCTAGTCTTACTCAGTAGACCTCAGTTTCACAATGCTTCCTTCAACCTCAACGTGGAGCAACATTTGCAGCCTGTTTCCAGCTCTATAAAGTAACTCTTGTTTTTTGGCAAGTGGAATAAAGTGATTTTTTTGTGAGGGAGGTCACTTGATCTTGACAACCACATGAGGAACAGCTGAGGATCATTACTTTTTCTGCCTGTTTCACGTAATTGATTTTAAGTGTTTGCTTCCCAGCTTTGAGAATGGGTTTGACTCTTTTTGTCCAATGCCAGACCTGCAGACCCTGGTCATAACTGAAGATAAGAACCCATGAGACCAAACTGTTACAGCCAGCTAAACTCCAGATATGGCTGGAGTGTTTGTGTAGGGCTATTTCTGTTCACCATTAAACTCCTCCATCCTTTTCATCTCATGCAGCAGCAGCTAAGGTGATGTTTTTGTGGTATTAGTAATCCGGATTTTCCAGAGGAACTGACGGACTCATTTGGACGCTTGCCCAGGGTGGGTCTTCAGCTCTTGACAAATGAGCAAAGGCTGGTTTTGTTAGTGACAGACATGCCAAACAGTGGTCACTCCAGGTACCAGCTGCTCCCTGCACTGTTTAGACAAGACGCCTTTCTGCCACGCTGCACTGTTTTGTTTTACTTTACAGACAGCCTAAGCCTAGCCCATACTGACAAGGAAATATTCAACTAGCCTATTGTACTTTTCGAGTATGTTACTCAATAAATGTGCAATGACTCTCGTGTATTCTGTTTAGTCTTTAGTTACTATTAGCTTGTGAAGCAACTACCATCATTTTTAAACATAGTGTACCATGTGCTTGGTTGGTAAGGATTTGCATAAAAAAATACAGCCTAACATAACAAAAATTAAATAAAAGCAAAATTTGATCTAAGAAAATTAAAAATGCTGCCAGTGGATGTTATAATGTTGGTATCTTTAGTATCTCAAACACAATCCTTAAATAAAATCTTCTCACTATATTCATAGCACTAAAATGTTACACCTCGGCCTGATGCATTGCACGATTGTAACCAAAACGCTCACTGTACACTGTGGCTTCCTACAGTATTCTCACATATTCACTGTGTAAAATAAATGGCTTCTTTAAGCAGTTTTCTTAATGTTACAGCTCATTTGTAGTAATTAATGACACAGCTTGTTTAAGATGACTGCCCGGCTCTGTCTAAAATCACTGCACACAAGGCGCTGTTGTCCCAGAGATGTGGGAAACATGAAGCTCTAGTTTAATAATGTGTCAGTTAAATACAGTACTTTAAAGTTAATTTCCACATTTATATATTTGAAATAACTCAAACAAAGGTCTTGAAGTAAAGCTTTGCAGTTCTCAGAAAGTGATGGTCAGAAAGGGGGACAGGATATTCTTGCTCATTATTGCCTAAATACAAATTATCTTTCTGTGCCATCTTAGTTACTTCCTCTTTGAGCTGCAAAGACAAGAAAACATGTCTGTGTTTTCAAAAGTTTGTTTTTTGTTTCCTGACTTATATATAGAGATTGTATTCTATGGGTTATGTTTATCTCAACTAGATATTCGCACGAAACCGCTTACTCAACTTTCATGTATTTTGAACAATAATAACTCTATGCAGAAAAATACTCAGTTTGTGAAATGTATCCTTTTTCACATGTTTAATGTGTATTGAATGAATATCGAATGTTTTAATAGTTGAGCCCTCTTGCTGTGAAGTAGGAGTAGGTTTGTTCAATCAGTTGAATTTTATTCAGGTTTGAGATTCATCATCTTCAGCTTGTGTCTTTTAATTGAGAGGTCCACAGACAGTCCTATGTCACTAACATGTGGTTTGAAGCAGAATTTAGACTTTGGAGAAACACATTTTTCTGTTAATTTTTTTTTTTTTTGGTTCAGGAAATTCATCCAGAGAGGGCAATTCATATTGAAAGCCAACATGATTTTTTCATTTATCTCTCTCTTTTTTTTTTTTTTTTTTTTTTTCAAATAAAATGAGATTAAATCTAAAGAAAATCTTTAGCGTGTGTGTGTTTGTCTGTGTGTGTCTGTGTGTCGGCGTCTGCAGTGGCTCTGGGAAAATGGACAAAAATGAAGTGATTTTTAAATTTAATTCACTGAAACACAAAGTGCAAAACAAAATGGAGTAGATCATATGATCATGTGGCAGTAATAGGATTACCAGTTTACCGATCATGAACTCACAGGAATGAACACAATAAAAGAAGAAAGGAAAACTATAATAAGCAAAGAGTAATATTTTATTGTGCAGTGCATTGCCCATATATGTCTCAGTTTGTGCTCATGGAGTTTGTGCGCATTTATCATGGGTCTTGGTTTTTTCATGCATATTAACCTCAGATGAAAGGGTCAGTTGGGCTACTGAGAAAGAATGTGAAGACTTAACTGAATACTTTAACATAGTCATGTGACACATTTGTGCTTTGATTTGGAGCTCCTTTTTCCATTATTTACATTACAGATATGCAGTGTTACTAATATTCAAAATATTAGTACTGAAAGAGAAATTCTGGTATATATTAAATGACATGGGGGGATAAGGTTTGCAAAAGTGGCATTCTGGGAAACAGTTATAGCCAATGTTTATTAAGGTACTCCTACTATGACTGAAGGGACTTCTACTATGACTGCTACTACACTGATCAAAATTTTAAGACCCACTGAAAAATAATTCATATTTTGCACTGTTGGATCTTAAGGTTCTAAGTGGTGCTTCAATATGCAAAAAGAAGAAATGGAAGTGAGACAAAAACATTTTTGAGTAAGCAAATAACCATTAAACTGAGCTGTTCATCGGCTGATGGAAAGTTGAAGACCACAGCCTTTAAAAGCCCAAAAATGTGGATTCAGTGTAATTTTCTGTCAGGTATCCTCACTGTCACGACTTGCTGATGGCAAAGGCAAAAAAAAGCTTTCTCTCTTTGAACGTGGTCGAATTGTTGAGCTGCATCAGCAAGGCCTCTCGCAGCGTGCCATTACTGCTGAGGTTGGACACAGTAAGACAGTCATTTTAAACTTCTTAAAAGATCCTGAGGGTTATGGGGGAAAAAAAGGAAATCCAAAAAAAAGTGGTAGACCCAAAAAAAATGTCATCGGCCCTGAGCTGGAGGATCTGCCTGGCTATCCATCAAGACATGGGGCGATCCCAAAATGTACCTTGAAGGTCCTGATGGCTTCCAATGTTACTGGCATGACAAGGAGACGCCACCTAAGATATTTTCTACACAGCACAGTGGAGGGGCTGCCATCATAAGGTGAGCTTTTTGCTTCAATGGAAAAATGGAGCCTCAGGTTGTGCAGAGGTGTCAAACGGCAGCTGGTCGTTTGTGGAGATGTTGCAGGTGGCATCCCTCATGACTAAAGGCCATCGTCTGTGTGGTAATGGTTGGGTTTTTCAACAGGACAACGCTGCAGTTCACAATGCCTGCCTGACAAAGGACTTCATCCAGAGAAATAATGTCACTCTTTTGAACCATCCTGTGTGTTCCCCTGATCTAAATCCAACTGAGAACATTTGGGGTTGGATGGCAAGGAAAGTTTACAAAAATTGACACCAGTTCCAGACAGTGGATGCCCTCCATGAAGCCATCTTCATCACTTGGAGCAAAATTCCCACGACCTCCTGGAAACACTAGCATCAAGCATGCCGAAATTTATTTTTGAGGTGATTAACAAGAATGGCACATCTACTCCTTACTGAGTCCTGTTTTGAGAATTAAAATTATTTCAATTTTATTTTTTGGCTTTTTTTGTGACGTGGACTTAAACTTTTGACAGCCTATTTCAGTTTAATGGTTGTTTACAATAAATTGCTTACTCAATTTTTTTTTTTTTTTTCTCACTCACATTTCTTCTTTTTTCTTTTTGAAGCACTACTTAGAACATTCTTAAGATCCAGCAGTGCAAAATGTGAATTCTTGCAATTTTTCGGCTGGTCTTAAAATTTTGATCAGGAGTGTATACTGTGACTGCTTGAATCCCGTAAACCTTCAACTCCAATACTCAGAAAGTCTGTTGTCATTCATAGCTGTATAAATATCACCATTCAAACTCGGTCAAGTAAATGTTACTTTTCCTAAACCAAAGTGAAGAACATAAACACTTGTTTGGTTTTATGTATATAAGTCACTTGTGCAACAAAAACATTTTTAATTACTTCCTCCTGAAATATATTATCAAACATAATAGTCTATTTTTAATTCTATTCATGTGTGAATAAATATGTCAGTGAAGAATGTCTCTGATGTAACTCCTGCACTGTGTACGAATGCTAGATTGTATCATATTCATTTGCCTTTACCTTAAGTGCCAACTGCAAAAATGTGGTTTTAGAAACATTTATTCCTATATATTTAGATTCAGGCCCGGATCTATGCCCATTTTAGGTGTGTAAAATAATGACACTTAATGGAAGAGAATTGACTTTGCACCCCTTTCAAACTCAGTCAGAATGGTCTGTACCCAGTGGGCCTGTTTAGATAAAAATCTCTTTTTAAAGATATATTGCGAAAATAGTTTAGATCTGGGTATGACAAATAACTTTTTGGCATGATGCAGATTGACAGCCTCGCTACTGTCGATCTGCCAAAGGGCAACTGTGGCTACAGTAGTAACTTACCATCACCCAGTGTAGCATGATTTGAATAATACAATATTAACCACTTTGGGTGTCATGAAAGGCGCCATATACAGTTGAAACCAGACGTTTACATACACTATATAAAAAGGCACATATGCTTTTTTTCTCACGGTCTGGCGTGAAATCAGACTGAACTTTTCCTGTTTTAGGTCAATTAGGATCTATTTGCTAAATGCCAGAATAATGAGAGGTGGATTCTTTAAAACAATTTTTCATTACTTTCTTCAAAGTCAGAAGTTTACATACATTTCATTAGTATTTGGTAGCATTGCCTTTAAACTGTATGACTTGGGTCAAATATTTTGGATATCCTTCCACAAGATTCTCATAATTAACAGGAATTTTGACCCATTCCTCCTATCAGAACTGTTGTAACTGAGCCATGTCTGTAGGCCGCCTTGCTCGCACATGCCTTTCAGGTCCCCCCATTAATTTTAATAGGATTGAGATCAGGACTTTGTGATGGCCACTCCAAAACATTGACTTTTTTATCCTTAAGCCACATTGTAACCACTTTGGCAGTATGCTTCGGGTCACTGTACATTTGGAAGACACATTTGCATCCAAGCTTTAACTTCCTGGCTGATGTCTTGAGATGTTGCTTCAGTATTTCCACATAATGTTCTTTCCTCATGATGCCATCTATTTTGTGAAGTGCATCAGTCCCCCACCCCCCTCAGGGTCCTCAGGCTTGCAAACGTTCCCCTTTTTTCTCCAAGCGCTCATTATGGACAAACAGTTCAATTTTTGTTTTGTCAGATCACAGAACATATCTCCAAAAATTAAATTATTTGTCCCTGTGTGCATTTGCCAACTGTATCCTGTTTTTTTTATGCTTCTTTTGGAGTAATGACTTTTTCCTGTAGAGTGGCCTTTCAGCTCAGTACAGTACTTGTTTTCAGTGTGGATAATGACACACTCTTACCAGCTTCAGCAGCATCTTCACAAGGTCTTTTGCTTTTGTTCTTGGGTTGATATGCACATTTTAGACCAAAGCACGTTCATCTCTGGGACTTGGAACCTGTCTCCTTCCTGAGCGGTGTGATGGTTGGACATTCACATAGTGTTTTTACTTGCGTATAATTGTTTGAACAGATGGACGTGGCACCTTCAGGCATCTGGAAATTGCACACAACCAGTACGCAATTCTCTTCCTGATATATTGGCTGATTTGTTTTGACTTTCTCATGATGCTACACAAGGAAGCAGTGTGTTTGAGGTGTGCCTTCGTATACATCCGTATCTAATTAACTCAAATGTTGTCAATAAACCTATCATTATCATGGGTTTACCCAAATTCTTTAAAGGCATAGTAATCTTATTGTATGCAAACGTCTGCTTTTGAAGAAAGTAATGAAAAATTGTCCAAAATCCTTCTCTTATTATTCTGGCATTTAGCAAATGGAAATAATTGTGGTAGTTCTAATTGACCTGAAACAGGAAAGGTTTAGCCTGATTTCAAACAGTGAGGGGGAAAAAAAAGCATGTGTCTTTCTATGTAGTGTATGTAAACTTCTGTAAATCCAATGCATTATTATTATTGTTATTACTAAGGCTGAAGTCCTAGAAGAAGCAGTTTAGTCACTTTGATAATTTGAAGCTACATAGCATAAATATAAATCTCAAATTAAATAAAATTGTGATATGAATTCATTCTTTCAGAAGATTGTGGTGGCATTCCAGTCTTGTGTCCCTAATAAATTAAAACTTTGCAAAAAGCTGTGCTAAATCCTAAAACACCATTGAATAGAGACCCCACAGACTTGATGCAGATAGGTAAATCCCCTTGTTGTTGTTGTTGTTGTTACAAATTGTGGTGAATTTTCTTGTATTTTTCAGATCATTCGCTCTCACAATGTCTGATGGGGACTACGATTACCTCATCAAATTCCTAGCCCTGGGTGACTCGGGCGTTGGAAAGACCAGCTTTTTGTACCAGTACACAGATGGCAAATTCAACTCCAAGTTCATCACTACAGTGGGCATCGACTTCAGAGAAAAACGCGTGGTAAGTCACAACTACAGTCAGCTGTAGACCGCCTTGAACTGTGAAGTAATGAGCTCGCCACAAAAGTCTCCTATGAATGTTGCAACAGGGATCTGAACGTCTGCTAATGTTGCAGCACCCTCCTTAAGAGTAAACACCTTGTTCACCACATTAACTTTTGTTTACATAATGACCATTCAGTACAGCTGACATACTGGTGTATGTAGCATGTATGCTGGCCACTAAAAAAGTACTTGCACCACATAGTACTTAAATAAATAGTGAAATAAGTAACACATAGAGTAACCCAGGATTATCTCTTATTATCAAGAACTTCAAAAATATAAGATATTGGTTGTGGTTAATGTCCAGGTTGGACCCCTCTTAAATTTCAAGATTGTGTCTCTGAACAGTAGGAGCTCTGGGGATGAATGAGCTAGTTCACAGAATTAGGATTAGAAGAACATCTTAAAAGTACAAATAAGTAGTAAGTGATATAAAATTAATGCACATTGTTGAAACACATTTGGCTTAAATGAACTATATGTTAATGAAAGAATTGAGTGAATCATTACAGGCAATAGGTATGACACATTGTTATATTTTTATTAGTATAGAGACTGCATAATACATACATCAAAAAAGACAGATTAATTTCCACATATACTATAGTCTGATATACATTCATAGCCACCAGTCTTGCTTACTTTCTACATTTTTGATTGGCTCTGATTTGTCCAGGTTTATAAATCCACTGGCCCTGATGGCTCTTCAGGTAAAGGGCAAAAGATCCACATGCAGCTGTGGGACACTGCAGGCCAAGAGAGGTACAGTGCGCTCTGCTTCTAGTGCCAAAACTCACCCACAACTTTGAACTCATTTTGTTTTGTTTACTGTCAGGTTTCGCAGTTTGACTACAGCCTTCTTTCGGGATGCCATGGGCTTTCTCCTTTTGTTTGACCTCACAAATGAACAGAGCTTTTTGAATGTCAGAAACTGGATGAGTATGTATGAGTATTAGACAATATGTTGCTATTTTTACAATTGAGACATTACTTTGAGTCTGCTATAACAAAGCCAGAATAACCCAACAGAACAAGACCCATATTAATTGATGATTGCACTTAATGTTCAATATTCAGTCATATCTTTTGTCTTCAGGTCAGTTGCAAATCCATGCTTACTGTGAAAACCCAGACATCGTTTTATGTGGGAACAAGTGCGACCTCTCCGATCAGAGAGCGGTCAGTGAAGACGAAGCTCGTGAGCTGGCTGAGAAATATGGGTATGCTTAACCTACAATCACCTATCCCACGTTTGTAAAAGAGGCAGTGGTTTTACTGTTTGCTAAAGTCTATGCAGATAACGTTAAGCCAAGTTGTTCCTCCTTGAAAGGCAAATATTTGAATAAGATATGCTCTTGTTCCCGCCTTGATACTCACATTAGAAGGATTTTTATTTTATGATCTTGTGTCCTGCAGAATCCCTTACTTTGAGACCAGTGCTGCCAATGGCCAAAACGTAAACCAGGCTGTGGATGTTCTGTTGGATCTAATCATGAAGCGAATGGAGCGCTGTGTGGACAAGTCCTGGATCCCAGATGGGACGGTCCGAGCTAACGGAAACACAAACGCAGACCTGTCAGAAAGTCCTGATAAAAGCAAGTGTACATGTTAAATAAAGAACTGCTTTCTCCACTGGTTCATTAGAAAACGGCCAAGTTCAAGATTTCACCAAGTGTCTTAATGCACATTATAAATGAGAATGTATTTGTATGTTTCAATGTGTGGCCTTACACATGCCTTTTGAAGTGGGTAGCATTTTTATTACAGGTCATGTCATACATCATTGGAAAAGCTTTGTATTTTTAGGACTGGTGGATATTTATTGCTTGTGAAGGTGTAAACATTTTCATTTGTGCTTTAAACATGGTGCCTATACTGGATGCTTTATTGCAATTGCAACTTTTTTTTTTGTTTTTAATCCAACTGCAAATATTTTATTACACAATATTTATACTTTGTATATTTCCATATTGCTGGACATCCTTTTAACAATCTGCTGTGAGTAATGGTTCTGTATCTTACTGAACTACCCTCTATGCTGTACTATATGCATTTGCACAAAATCTAAGATCTCACCGTGTCTTGCATTTAGGAAATGCAAAATTGAATGCCAACAGCACCCTCTATCTGCAGCACAAAACACATTCAATCTATACTAAATTAGAAATGTATTTTTATAATGAGCCACCCTCTGATAAACTGTATTAAACTAGATATTAGAACCTTGTTAAAAACTGAGGGACATTTTGATGGTTAAATTAAGACATATGAGAACAAATTGACAAGGGTAAAGTAAATAAGGATTAGAAATCTCTGAGGCTGAAATGAATACAGATAGAATGTGAATATTTTTATTGGCTGTAAGTAAGATCTGTGTGGCTACCGAATAATGTAAGTTATAACATATAAATTACATTAAACTTATGCAAATGATCAGTTCTTATTACAGCCATGTTAATTACTGTTGCAAGTATTTATAGCAAGTATTTATATTTTAGTTTTAAGATTATAAAGTAGTGGATGATCATTTACACTTATGTTCTACCTGAATTCTAGTTTACGATGATTGTATTTTACAGTTCATTTGAAAAATAGCTTAACTATGCCCAAAAATAAACCATATATTTGTGTACTTTTGAAGCCTGTTTTGTTTTACATCTAAGTAACATAAATAAGAATAGAAGTGATGAAGTAAATCGTTTTGAAAAGTGAGATAGCAGCAAAGTTTAGTTTTAGTTAGTTTTAGTTTATGTAATTAGACACGGTAAATTGTTGACCTGTCAGTAACGCATTTTAGATCTAGAGAGCGGAACTTGCAGCAGGGGGCGCTCCTGAGCAAAACTGAGTAATTCTGGTCAGACTTTTGACACAGAGGAAGAAGGACCACAACAAACAGAAACTCAAAGCAAAAGGGTAAAAACTAAGTTAAATATAACATCAACACACTTAAGCAAACATGTGAACTTAACCTATCCTTCTTGTGGGTTTCAACACATTTAAGAAAACGCTAATAGTTATTGTTAGATTAAGTTAAAAGGCTAAATATACTATATGCTACGCTAACTCTGTATATTCTAATGCGCAGTCTTTTACATTCCATTGCAAGTATAATTTATAATTGACAGTATCAAGCTCGAGTTATTTATTATTTATTTATTATTATATTTATTTAATACTATATTTAATAAACATACTCTCATTGAAATGTTTTATCTGGCTGGAAAAAAAGGAAGTATCAGTCTCCACCCGAACACACAGGCTAAATATTTTTGACATACAAAATATATTGCATTGATTGCTCTTCCATCAGTTTGGATATATGTTGAATAGATATATTAGTAAATATGTTTGTTTGCAGAATGGCTTTCCACTTCTGCCCTCAGTGTGGAACAAAGCTGCAGCCAGATTTTAAGTTTTGTCCTTCGTGTGGAGAGAAGCTGACCTGTCCTGAGGCTCTTGGTGGCATAGCCTCCACTCTGTCTCCTTCCACAACACCAGCACATAAAGGCCCAACTTTAAGTCCAGTCTGTGAATCCAAAGCTGGTAACTATAATATTTGGCTTTATATATGCGCCATTAACTCAAATACTTTAATATTCATATTATTTCACAGTTACAGCTTCTCTTGCCACAAGTATAGTATCATCTCGTCCACCACTTCACAAGACTCGTAACTCACTTCGTCTGGACAATCTTAGTATCAAAGATACTTCCTCAGCAGTGACGTTCCCTGTAAAGGCTTCCTTTAGTAATGCAAATGAAGGTAAGTTTCAGCTAGACTGGCGTTGGTACATCAATGCATTAAAATAAACTGTATTGTTGTAACTGTCCTGTGTGCATTTTTATCAGTCACTTTTAAAGCTGACAGCCGAGGGGAGGCTTTAGAGTCTTCTCGTTTAGCAAAATCGCCCAGAAATGGTGAGAATTACACACAAAATATATTTTTTTGGGTAAGATGAGGGCAATGTATAAATGTCTGTCTCCTTTGCTTTGTGAAGTTAGGGGCAAAGCTAAACGAAAAGCTGAGGAGATTTCTGAAGATGCAGAAGTTTTAACAGTACCACTGCATTCACCAATAAAGTCGACAAATTCAAAGTCTCCTTTAAAAGGTGTAACCTGGGCAACCTGTTACATCTATTTTCAGTGGTCAAAACTTTTTAAACTTGTTTTTTTGGTATGATAGGGAAAGGGAAATCTAAGAAGACAAAAGCTATTGCTGCTTTGGAGCCTCTTCTGGAAGGGACAGAGGTGACAGACACCAATGGAAAAAAGTGGAAGTTGGTCAGATTGCTCAGTCATGCAACAACAGAGCTTATTTATGAAGGTAAGTGGTGTATTTTATACATTACATCTTAAACTGTATTTTTTAAAGATGTTTAAATTGTGAAAATATATGTTCTTTTTTAGTTTCACCTCCAAATGCAAAAGAATCAAACTACATTGTCAAACTGGTAACTATCTATAAATATTACCCAATACTAATATATGTAATACGTAACGTTTGTTACATGTTGTTCTTTTCTTTTAGGGGGCAAAGGATGGCAAAATCTTTAATGAGCAGAATTTTTTGCAAAGAGCTGCTAAACCTTCATCAAGTAAGGCATACTTGAAAGGAAAGAGCAATTTGAGTTACTCTGTTTTGACCAGATAATGAATAACAAACCCAAAGCAAATTTGTTTTAATGGGTTTAGCATAACATAACCTCTGTCTTTTTTATAGTAGAGAGATGGGTCAAACAGCACAAGATGGATTTTATTGGACTTCCTCAATGCATTGGCTTTGGACTACATGCAGACTCTTACAGGTATGGTAAGAAGTTGTCAACATTTTAACAAGGCATTTCACAAGACTAGTAAATATCTTTTTTCTTGTACAGGTTTTTGGTCTTTCCAAACATGGGCCACTCTCTCCAATCTTTAATGAATAATCAAAACAGACTTTTGTCAGAGATTACAGTTCTTCAACTAGCTTGCCGCATAGTAAGTACATTTTATTAGTTGTTATTTGTTGATTTTCAAAGTTTAAATTATGAATATGTTTATTAATTATTACATTAAAATAATGAAATTGTTAATATATTCTATTGCAGCTTGACATCTTGCTGTATATCCATTCAAATGAGTATGTCCATGCTGATATTAATGCAGAAAATGTCTACCTCAATCAAGGACAAGGGTCACAGGTATATTTCTCATTTTTTTTACTTAATGGAGCCACTTTTTAAACACTAATTGGAGTTGGGTTTGTATTCAGGTCTATCTTGTAGGATACAACCATGCCTTCAGGTATTGTCCTGGAGGTCATCATGTGGAGTACAGAGAAGGCAGCAGAACACCAAATGAGGGCGCTGTAGAGTCTATCAGCTTAGACTGTCATAGTGGTGCAGGTCAGTTAATGGTTTATGACAGGTGTTACTTTGGATTGGAAATGTTAAAATTAAGTATATTTTAATAATAATAAAGAAGTGATAGTTGTTTTTTTTAGATAAATATAATACGGGTATATGACTGAAAGAGGTTTGAGCGTACAGTTATTATGTTTCAGCTCCATCTCGTCGCAGTGATCTACAGTCTCTGGGTTACTGTATGTTGTACTGGCACACAGGAACTTTACCGTGGACTATAATGACTCAACCCGAACATATTGCTACAGAGAAAAGAAGGTGCGACAATTAGCCTCAAATTAAGTAAATCGTTTCTGCTTTTTTAGTCACAGTTTGTTTTATGTGTATTGTAGGTATATCAAAGACGTACCTGGCCTTCTGCACCACTGCTTTAAAAAGAAGAAAGTGTCTGGTGGGTCAAATTCTTGGATCAATGTGTCTAATATATTTTGATATGTATCGTGTTACTTTGTATGTTTATCCATTTTTTGTTTATGCTGGTGAAGGTGCTTTTCAGTCCTTCTTGTCTGCTGTGATGGCCCTGGGGTACAATGAGCAGCCAGACTACGAAGCACTGAAGTCTGGACTCGGTACAGCCTTAAAACAGCTGGGTGGGTCTGTGGAGCAGACTCTCTGCATTTAGGTGGATGTAATATTTCAGATGGTCTAATAATCCTTTAACATATGTGGCAATTTGTAATACTGTTTTTTTTAACCTCAAATACTCCCGTGTATTTCCTTTATAATTTACAGCGGTGGAAGTTGGACAAACACACTCTCAAAATTGCTCTGATGCACATTTGTTATGAAGAATACAAACTGTTTTGTCACATTTTGCTGTGGTGTGGAGTTATTTTTGTTGATTTTATTTCTCTGCTGTTGACACATTTGTAAAAAAAATTATGCTTTTAGGAGTATTTATATGTTAAGAATACAGTAGCCGTGTTTTGAATTAAAATTTAAACTTTATGCCGACTAGCTGATGTTCTTCTGGGCAAGCGTGAGCTCTAAAACTTTTATATTAATGTTTTAACTTGTGCCTTTTTGTCTTTAGTTAGTAGATGTTTTAAGAAATTGTGTTGTAAAAATTAAAAAAAATTGTGTGCTTTGCGTCCTTGGCTTGTGAAATTTATTGCACTAAACCCCTATGAGTCAGTCATAATTACAGTGTACGCTTATGGAGTCACCCACAAAGACAAGCTGCACTTGTTTTAAAGAAACCTTTATAAAGTTTGGACATTTCAGAACATAAACATTTTAACAATTCAAGACATACACAATTCTTTTTATATGAAACAGTAAATATTTCTTGTGCACACTCTTAGTCAAAATAAACACTGTTCTCTTTGCTTGGTCTCCTCTGTCATGGCATAAACCCTCTAAATGTATCACGTGAGGCACTTTCTGAGAGAAGAGGCTTTTTAGGGCATGTTTAGCATAATGAAGCTCAAACATAATATTGCGCCCTCTAGAGGCAGGTACACAGTACATAGTCACGCACCTGATGGCTCCCTTGGACTGGAGCCTTAGCTTTAGCTTACACACACAAACAGCTGATTTGAGCTTTGATTACACACCACACAATGGCATTGTGTGAGGCCACTACACATGCAGATACATATTTTCACTGCAAAAGACTGAATGACCTTAGACAGCACAGCATTGGAGTGTTCTATATTCATGTTGTCCATAATGTGCCCGTAAACATAAAATAATGTCCATAAAACAAGGAATAATGGCAACATTTCTAAAATAAAAAAGTGGTTTTCAAGAGGACAGCTTTAAATGTGGCAAGTCAGTGGCAATGTAACTTCATAAAAAATATTGAGGCAAACAATGCTCATGAAATCTCTTTATAACCAGATATGAGCCACTGTAACACTGCAAACAGTAACATGTCTTATCTCAAAATACTGAATTTTTTTTTTTAGCTTTTAACCAGTGCTTTTTGAGAGAAAAACTAAAACAAACTTTTAAAATGCTTTGTATTTAAAAAATCAATACAAGGCTCCTTTAGCCAATTCCTGAAATGCTTAACCTTTTGTTTAGCGGACTAGCACAAAACAAGGACTATTTGTAAAAGAGTAAACTAATCATCCTTAAAGGCGGCATCATGATGGGAGTATTGAAAAGATGAGGACACGTGGGAACATCTTGTGTTTGGTGGTTATTAAGCACAGCTGAGGCCAGAGTTGGTCATAACAAGGCAAACTCTGTTAAATGCACAAACCCCATCATAAAGTGGGAGCCTGTTTGTCTGACCAGTGAGAGGGACCACGCTGGGCCTTGAGACACACTGCACAATTGGCTTGAGAAGATCAGAGAGCTAGCTATGGTCCACCTCCAATCGTTCGAAGACAGTTGTAGCCAGTTGGCTGGGTGCTGAGGGCTCCTCCTGATCATGAGACGTTGCTTCCTCTAAAAATAAACAAAACAATATGATGCATGTCATCACAAGAATCTGGGACACTTTAGAGTTGAACTGATCCTACCATGTTGCTCCTCTCCCTTTTCTTGGTTGGATGTCTGTGGTTCCTCTGGCATTTCAATCTGACCCAGATCCTGCAGGTCAGCAACACTTGACTCCTTTGTTGAAAGTAATTTTTTTATTTACACACAAGCATCTTTTATTTTAATACATTTCCAATACTTAAAACACATTAAAATCACCTGTGATTCAGAATAACGATCTTCATCAGAGTTCCTAAATCCTTCTGGAGCCTCCATAATTATATTTAGATCACCATCCACCTCTTCATCACTGTGGAGAAATATTTTTTGGTTATTTGTCTATTAAATAAAAAAAATAAAAAAGAGCTGTTTGCTACTGAAAGTGGTTGCTGAAAAACATATTTTGCAGAGGTTGGGTAGAAGCAGATATTGATAGTGAAAGCTTGTAGTGTTTTATGTAAAGCCAGACATATAATCAGAATGAACAGTTCTCGTAGTTGAGACAAATATTTCAGACCAGAGTTGGGGGATCTGACCTTAGTTGTCATCATTTTTGTCTAATTGGTCATCTTGAAATAACTGCGAAATCCACAGAAGAACAGTGTAGCTCCTTTACCACAGAAATGGTATTACTAACCTTCCTTCTGAGAAAACATCTTCCTTTTCCTTATCCTCTGCAGTCTTGTCTATGGATTTGCTATGGTCCTCTACTGACTGAATTTGGTCCACTTCTTGTACAACCTCTTCCTTTTGTTTGATCTCTTCATGAGTGTCATCATCTTCCTCGTTTTCTTCTTCCTCCAGGTCAGAACAGTTGAGGAAGTCAAAACTTTCCAGAGCTGTTTCCACTTCCTGGTTGAAACTTGCAGATGTTGGGAAAGGAGCCTTAGAAGAATACAGGACTTTTACATTAGAATGATGATTACCCACTTTATTTGAAAAAAATGCAAGAAGTATCTTACCACCGGATATTCCTCTTCCTTCTCAGCAAAGTGCATATCCTCAGAGGATGCTGGCTGCTCGTACATTTTTGTCTCCTCTTCATAGTTTTCTAGTGGTCCCTCGATAAAGTCCCCTGTCACCACATCTGTCTCTGTAGTCTCTAATACTGAGTCTTTTTGCTGATCACAGCTGACCTCAGACAAACTGTCTACCAATGGGGTGGGGGACTCTGACACATCCGGACAGGAGCAGCACAGGTCCACAGAGGTCTCTGAGAGGTCGGCAGACTGGAGGGATGCTCTGTCAGACACTTTACAGTCAGAAGGTGGTGTCTGAAGGTGACCGTTAGGCACTGTATCGTTTAAACAGAAAACCTCAGGTGTCTCTGACTCCTCCTCCTCATGGTTAGAGGAGAGTGATGGAGTGGATGCACTGGATTTGTGAGGACTGAGTGAGAGCTGATTGGTGAGAGTGGTCTGCAGCAGGTTTGATGCAATAAGGCGTTGTGTCGGGTGAGCCAAGGCTGGACTTGATGAATCATCAGAGGATTCAGACGAGTTGGACCACACAGTCCCATTCTCCACTTCACCCTGTCGCTTCAGCAAAGACTACAAAGAAAAGGAGAGGCAAGGACAAATGAGAATAAAGACTTTTTTTTTTTTTTTATTATTATTATTATTATTATTTCAGAGAGATGTATTCAAGTTTATTGATTTAGACATTGCTTTGGTGTATGTCACAAGATACTATTCATATTTGGAGCCTACACTAGTGCTAGGACTACAACCAAAACACACTGACTGTGGCACAGACGTGACTCGGAGTGTTGTACAATTCAATTGGCAACGCAAGTAGATCATCCGGGCCATCATGGAAATCGTCCACCAGTTGAGCACCTATGTTGAAGCCATCATGAAGCCAGCTCTTCGGTGAGGTGAGGAAGATGAGGGACACATTGGAGCACTACTCAACCACTATTAAACAGCTACAAGAACCACAGCTGCGTTCATACGTGCTGGTGCTGTCATTCATTCTCCTATTACTACCATTCACTGCAAGACTTGCTCTGCTCCCCTCAGACATGCCTCTCACACACTGTGCCCTGTGAAGGCTCTCATCTGTTCTACCACTACACATAAAACAATGGAGAAGCAGCTGAAATAGAACAAGCCATTGAAACAACAGTAACAAACAGAAGCCATGAGCAAGACAAGTAAACACATGGCACACAATAAACAGTGAATTAGATAATAATTTACATATTTCCACTGTAGGTTTAATTAAGGATGTAATAATCCTTCTGCATGCTAAATAGTAAGGTCTATCTTTGTAGCTGCAAAAGAAAATGCTGAATATAACCGTCCACAAGACTCACATAAAACACCTGCTCTCTCATGGAGGGAGTGTCTGGGGGGCTCTGGTTGGACAGCAGCCGCTTGGAGACTGTACTGCTGGACGACGTCTGATCATCCTTATCAAATGGACTGAAAACATACAGAAGAATTGCTGAGTTTCAGATGACATCACAACTATCTATAGGTTAATAATATTTAATGGCAACAGTTGAAATTAAGTAAAAACATTGTTGTAATATAGCAAATTCTAGAGTCTCGTGACTAAAATTAATAATAATGTTCAGCGTTTGTGGGCTTTCCTTTTAGATATTTCTTTAAAATACAAATGTAATTAATAGGGAAGATTGGTTCTTGCTCCCATCTGGCAGTCTGATATCACTATATTCTACAATCTGAAAGCCACCAATACAAATAGAATATAATTCATACTTTGCACCTGATGTCGTCAACATTCTCTGGGGGTGTAATGCTAACTGTAAGCACTGCTCTATCTGAGGTTTGTTAGACTTAAATCTGAGCTTTATTTTAACACAATCTGACTAGAAAGAGCTGGTTTAGTTGAAACTACCACAGTGAGTTGAGTTAATTTGTACTGTTGAACAAGTATCTCACAAATACAATTACAGTTAAATGCTAGCTAGCATTAGCCCATAATGTTTCAGTTTCAGTCATTCACCTTTTTGTTAAAAATCAAATATCTAAATGTGACCATGAACATACGTATCACAGGCTCCTGAAAATGTGTTGTAAATCAATTTAGCATTTTTTCTTGAGTTTTTCAAACTTGAAAAAGTGTTTGCTCATATGTGCACTGTGTCATCCAAGTATCAATACGTAATCAGTTACTTGCATTTGCATGATAAAACTGTGAAGTAACCTTTGATTTTTAATATCTAATAAATAAATAATAGTTGTTGTTACTATAATCCATTGCTGTCATTACATAGTGACTAATTGATTATTGTGACATTTAGCAACAAGATGAACTTAATAAACAACAATTCAATTCATTCAATTCAATTCATGTATTATTGAGTGTCAGAATGATAATACGACCATAGCCAAAGCCATTCACAGCAAAAAAAAAAAAATCTTTTGAATTGGAAAAAGTCCTCAAAATGTTGCATATAAAAGAAGCTGAAGTTAAAACATGAACTGAGCTTAGTGCCTCTGGCCTCAAAGTGCTTGATATTATCAGACTGTAGAAGGCGTATTAGAAAACAGAGGCAACAGGAAGGCGAGTTACCTCCACGTGACCTCTAAATTGAGCTTCACTGTTCCCAGATCGTTGATGTCCACTGCCAGCGTCTGGGGAAGTGGGCAGAACAGATCCAGCATTTCGCACGACACAGTGCCCACTACGACATGATTTGCCAGGCTCTTCAGCTCCGTCACCTTGACAACAAGAGAGAGAGGAACAACTTGTCACAAAATTAGCCATTTGTGAGGTTATCTAAACTAGTGCCAATTTGCAGTGTGTAAATCTAACCCATCCAGGGACTAAAGAAAACACTGTAATAATGTTTTTGAATATTTTGTTCTATCAAGACAGTGTTCTAATGAGTACCTTGTCCCATCAAATAGCCATGTTTACAAGCTATAGTTGTATTTTGCAATATATTAGAACAATGTTAGAACCTAATATGTTAGGTTGTGTTTGCATCACAATGTCCTGGAATGCCTATAGATAAAAACATGAGCTGACTGCAGATTTGCTGACCTTGTTTCTTGTTAATACCGATGTTTACTGTGCTACTTATCCAAATATAAAACTGCCAGAAAGTTTAATGCCATCTTTATCAGTATCCTCTGAAATGATGTAGGTTCTGAGATGAATGAGTTATATAAAAGAAATCTCTAATAAAAATATAATGTTTTGTGTTTTCAGGGTTTATTACCTTTATGGACAAGAGTTCAGTGATCAGAGGCATGAATATGTACTCCTCACTGTCCCATATCTGCTTGTTGCCGACTTCCACACGACCTCTGAGCCTCCAGCGTTGCCGTCCATAACGCATAAGAACCTAAAGAGGAAGTAACTGGCTGATAAAATCCACATACAAAAGGAAAATGGTTAAACATTATTCTTACCTCATATTGGTCACCAGCACATAACCGCGCAAAGCCAGCAAGTCCTGAATCACCAGAAATGAACAAGAAAAAATGAGAAGTTGCCAGGAAGAGAGAATGGGAAGTGGAGATATGAATAAACCTACCCTTCATCTTGACATGAAACTCTCCCATGTGGCTTTCTAGTTCACTTTCAAGACTGCACATATGCTGTGGACAGAGAAACAGAGAAAAGACAAAATAATTTGGTATTTAATTCTGCTGCCAGTGTGAATGTATTATATGGAAACCTTATGCAAGACACACTACTGAACTGTATTTTTATTTTTATTTTTTTTATTTTATTTTTATTGGTTGTTTTCAAATTCTCATGTAGAATGTAATAAGATCATATTCACAGATATGGGAAAGGAGCCAGTATTTCAGTATTGATTTCATGACAGATTTCACGATTTCAAATAGAAATTCCACAATTGTTGAACTAATCAATTGTTTCACTGCCACTTCATTATTAATAACAATAACAAAACATTCTGTGCTGATGTTATAAATATTTTTGACGCCCCAATATGTGAGATGAACTTACTTCTGTGCATTCCCTGTAGCCTTTGTTGGCTTCACTTAGACTTTCTCTGGCCTCTCTACTGCCACTGGCCAAATTAAAGGCTGCCACCATTTTGCTTGCTCCATCACGCAGTCGCCGTTGAATACAATAAGCATCATACAACTCCTCAACCTGAACATCAACAGTGTAATGATCACAAGGTTGACCTTAAATAACTTTGCTACTATTGTATATTTTAATACATACCTTGCTGAGGTGGAATTCAAGACGACGCATAAACCTTTCTATGGCTTTAACTTGCTATAAGAGAGAAAAATCCATATTATTGGTAAATATAGATTTCAAAATATTCCTATTGTTGGTCAGTATTTTTTGGGGGGATCTCATGTGTACAATAACATTTCTGTTTAAGTTTTCAAATCCTAAAGTCAGAGTGATGAAACTTACCTTATCTAGTTCATACAATGACCCCTGTGAATAAATAAAAATCATTTGCATTTAAAAACTGCAGGACACAAGACTTAACCAGCTGATACTAGAGAAACTGGTTTAACTCACCAAGCGCCCATTCCTTTTGTTTTCTCTACTCTGTTGCCCCAGACTGTCCAACTCCAGCTGATGGACCTGTAGGTATGACCTATAACAGAAAACAACCACCATTTTTAGGATTCAAAGTCAACGCTATTTCCTGCTTATTCTGTCTGGCTTTCGTCTACAGCCTTCAATGTTAACAAAGTCTAATATGTTTACTCACTGTAGTCCTCTGCGTAGAGCTGCATACACTTCATCCAACCTCTCAGGCTGAGGCGTTTTAGTGGGAGGCAGTTTGGTGGAGCCTGTGAACATCCTGCTTCCTCAAGGCTTGTGCTTCTTTAAGATCAAACTGTGCTGAAGACCAGATAGGAGCATTAATAGAACTACTACTACCTTGTATTGCATTATGTGATTTGTGAGAAGTAGTAATAAGCATTGTATATTGAAACATTCATGAAGTGGAGGGCTACAGGTCACTATCATAGCAGTACAGCACAATGTGTTTTTCTTTCAAATGAAATCATGCTGAAAACAGGGCTTGGCAGATGCATTGGGTAATTTGTGATACCTGTCATTAGACTACTACAACTGCTGCTACTATAGAAATAGAATAATGACTGTCATGCGCCTCACCTGCTCAAACAGTTGGATGTTGCACTTTAACAAAGTGACGGACATATCCTGTAATTAGACAAACATTTTAGTGGCAGCATTGTCCTGCTTTACCTGCACTTTGCACAAAAAATGTCCTCTTTGGTCTGTCATTATTAACTATGCTTAAGGTTACAGAGAAAAAATTGATTATAGTAAACTAACTGGTCTTTGACTTCTTCAATACATTTTAGTGACTACACAGAAACCGAGTCCCACCAGAGATGAGACAAGACCAGGGAGTCTGAACTGCTTGTGTGACTCTTCCCCTTCCTTTCCTATTTCTCCACCCCCTCCATATCCAACAGGAAGTTTGCCGGCTGACTCCAACAGGAAATTCTAAACAGAATATAAAAAATGTCTCAACAATGTGTGTGACTTATAACTAGTTGAACTAAAGCTATGCATATTATTAGAACATAAGAAAAAAACAGAGAGAGAGAGAGAGAGAAGGGGGGTCGTGCCTGAGCTAATCTAGTCACAAAAGAGATTACAGACTTAAACCAAACTAAATCTGTCAAGCAACAGGCAAACCCATATAACACGTGGGATGAGAGCAAAAGCCTCACAATCCATTCAAAGTCATTTTCTTTGACAAGACCAAAAAATAATGCAATCTAGATTAACTTGAAAAGGCCACCCGTTACAAACAATAAAACACAGACCAGTACCTGTTACATGTTAAACAACTGTGTGGACAGTGAAAATGTGCTATTCATCTCCAACATATTATTTTGGGGGTGCTCTTAGATGTAGGTCTTAAGAACCCAGTAATAAATCCAAGGATTAACTGTTGTTGGGGTGGGTTAAAAGGTGGAAAAGAAAGTGCCACACTGTCTTCCATATAATTTGACCCCAAAAGTGATATGGAATGTTTGATTAAAGCTGAGGGCATTATCAATACAGTAAGAATGATAAAAAACAATAAAAGCTTCATACAAACATTTGAAAGTGGACATTGAGAATAAAAGGTAGAAGACTGACAGCTCTAACCTGACAGACATGCAGCTATAGTCCATTATCCATTTTGCTCTTTATCCAGTGTGCTTTGAACATTACATTAGGAATAATTAGCTGGATAAATCCTCTCCTCCAAGCAGAGTGAACAAAGACGACACTGTTTGCAATCACCTCACAAGACTGCAGTCTTGTTAAAAAACATAGACACAGGCTCTCCAACTCATATAATGCTGTTAAGGCAACAACAATGTCTTCTTTAACTTTACTTTTAATACTTTCAGTACCATGGATAGTAATAAAGTGTGATGACTAAGTTACAACTGATTACAAAAACAAAATGAGCTTATATGAAGTGTACGGAATCAAAGGCTCATGAACATATTTGACACAATAAGTCAACGACATCTTTAAGAACTGTCATGTGAGGGTTAAAGTAGCAGACACAAGTATGTCCTGGGGCAGTGAATCACTCTATGTCTAATCTGTGTGTCAAACAGCTAGAAGAGGACCATCGACATAAAGCTTTCAATAAAATATCACCACCTAGATCCAAGATGAGGATAAAGCAAAAAAAAAAACAAAAAAAAAAAAAAAACAACCCAAACATCTGCAGGCCACTAAGACTGAAATACGCCCCTGCTATTCGCTTCGCTTGGGCCCAACAGAAAGGCAAGAAGGATGGAGGAGTTCACACAACAAACTTGGGAAACAGTGTCGTGCTGCATTTAGTATTCAGCTCCCACCCCAGAGCGCACCGCAGGTCACAAAAACTCCACACTCACCCCCAACTAGTCCCCCCCTAATGCCTACAGATATAACCCTTTATGGGTATTTATACAAATACCCAGTCTACACCACATAAAGAAAACAATGAATCACAGCCAGCTGGTCGCTAGAATAACGCTCCTCGAAAAAAGGCAACTTCAGGTCGGACGGACTCGTGCCCAATGCCCATGTAGAGGAAAATGTACAGCAGATCTTTCACCAAAAAGAAGCGGGTCCTACCTTTGTTTTGCGGTCCGACCACACAGAAATGGTGGGCCGCGTCCCATTTTTGCCGCACAATGTTTTTGCACAGGTTTACAGTTATTTGGGCGCTGTCCTCCTTCTCCCAGATTTCGCAGTTCTTCTTCGTGATTCTACTGTGAAGTGAACATGAAGCAATAATCTATTTCCGGTTGGTGCCTTTTGCAATAAAAGCGTGGGTCGTCTGAATTACAAACATGGATCTGTTAATTTACGATCTAATAAACATTACAAACTGTCCAGATTAATCTTCAGAAACTTTTCTCATCCGTGTATGGCATTGGGCATAATGTATTTGATGATTTTAATTCGACTGGCGAATTAATGTGCGTGGTGGTTGTGGTCGCCGTTTTACGTGACATGTGTCGGAGTTGTATTTTATTGTGAAAAGTTGACCATCACACCGGAAATCATGCTCGGTTTAGTTACTGTGGCAACAAGGATGTCCCTAAACGATGAGAAGTCTTGTCACTTTTCCCCTAAGCCGTCGCGAGTCCAGCGGAAAAAAACGAAGCTGTTTCCGAGGCGAGGTAACTGAAAAGATCTCACGTGGTTTTCAAAACGATACAGTCTTGAAAGTTACAAGACCAATTGTGGGGTTTCTTCAATTTAATGACTTTACCGTATAAAGTAATTTTAGGGATTAACAATAACCGTTAGCCGTTAA
Source organism: Periophthalmus modestus (assembly GCA_019594935.1). NCBI lineage: Eukaryota > Metazoa > Chordata > Actinopteri > Gobiiformes > Gobiidae > Periophthalmus > Periophthalmus modestus. The sequence goes on from JAIEZT010001214.1 coordinate 30,652,588, forward strand.
CCGCTTGCTATTAGTAAACGGATCAACAGGCAGTTTTTAAAGGTGCCAAACTTGCCACATTGATGGGTGATTTTACCATGGAGAGAAGGGAAGTTCATGGATGGGCCTTTTTCCGACAATTTCTAATAACGTAATTTTACAAAAAACATGAAATAGATTATGGAAGAGAAAATGAAGAGTTACATTTGTTGTTGTTATGCACCACACTGCGATTAACAAATACGCGATGAAAAAAGGAACCTTAACAAGATTTAATAACAGTTCGTCTGTTTAATAAAATATAATTGCAAGCAAAATACAGAGATTCTGTGTTAGCATCAGCCAGGTTCTGAAAAATACAATGCCATCATTGAACTGGAACATAACCATCCTCTTCCAAACCACACATAGTTAAAAACATTGGTAATTAATAGTTACTGGTGCAGATTTTTTTCTTTTTTCTTTGATGGTTTCACAGCTATACATTTCATTTTGCTTCGAACTTTAAAAATATTATTCAGCACTACCAGTTGTACAAAAGGCAAGATAAACCAAGAGTGGAATGGCTACAAAAAAAAAAGCAAACTAATATTTTCTTGCACCTAATCCAGCTCTATAGTACATATGCATCTAGGATTACAATAGAGCATTAGATAAGCAGTCTAGAAGCATTTAAAAACTAGTACAGACTCACACAGAAACTATCCAATATCATGGACAACATTTAACACCAGGATCCCCTTTGAAAACAAACATGTTGCTGCAATAACCGGCTAGTACAGTTCCAGTTAGTTTTTAAATCTAATCTGAGAAAAGGCTCTTCAGAATAGATGGTGACCTTGTAAGGCAAACCCGATGAAGACCACGAAATAATTTCAAAAGGCTGGAGAACACTGGCATTAAATGCAGCCAGTTTTTACCCCAAATCATTTTGGTATGCAATTCTGTTGTAAGATCTGTACCCCAGTCTGGGTGACATACATGATTAAAATTGTTGATTTACAGTGATTTTTGTGCAGGCTGCAAGTTTCAATCTAAACACGTGATGTGAACGAGAGGTCGTCTATACAGCCGGACCGAGGCCATCACCGATCCATCATGCTCAGGATCATCTCAGGGGTCAGATCTCCGTTTGGTGGGGCCTCCGTTAACTGTGGATCCTGCACAGCTTCTTCCACTTGAGACAGCTCTTCCATCTGAATCGTAGCATTTCCTTCACCTACAATCACTTCTTCTGCAATGTCATCTTCCTGTTCAGCTCCTACCTCCTTCTTCACAATGATATCATTCACTTCTCCGGTGACCTCATCCTCCACCCGAATGATGGCAGCAGCTAGAATGCAGCAATTGAATGTTCAGGTTTGTGTTTCCCCAATCATTGAGGATATTAGCATTTACAATGAAATATTCTACTGTAATCCAGTTAATTAGGCATAGAAGGCTCACCTTGTGGCTTGTTCTTTGGGGGTCTTCCACGTTTCCTCTTCACTGGGGGCTCCGGGGCCGGTACAGGAACAACTGGTGAGGCCTGTTCCATCTCCATCTCAGCAAGGAGATCATACTCATCCTCATCCTCCTCCTCCTCCTCCTCCTCCTCCATTTCTGGGAAAGCAGACAATTATTCACATATTATAAATTAAGCATTTTCATCCCAAACTGATACATTTATAATTATTCATTGTATACCAGTATCGTCTTCATCATCATCATCATCCCTCTTTGACTGCATCTTTCTCTTCCGCCCCCGACGTCCTCTCTTGGGAGGAGTTCCATTTTCATCACCTGTATTTTCACCTGTGCAGTTGTCAGCATGGCGAAGCATGGTGTTCTGCACTCAAAACATTAGATTAAGAGCATGCCCTGCAATCAGGACAATAAGAAATATTGAATCAGTGGCCATCTTACTCTGCGGGTGAAGGTTTTGCTGCATTTGCTACACACAAATGCTGTAGGGACAAAGTTTGGATCGTGGTAGCGTTTGAAGTGCATGTCCAGCAGCTGTTTCTGTCGAAATGTCTTCTCACATTGGCTGCAGGCAAAGGGCTTCTCTCCAGTGTGTGTTCGCTTGTGCATCACCATATGACGCTCCTACAAACAAAGCAGTAGTTCACATTACTTGTTTGAGATACAAGGCTTTGCCAATTTTAAAGAAAATACCTGTCTACAGCAGTAGTCACACATGTCACACTTGAAGCGTTTCTCATTTTTATGGGTTTTCTGGTGCTGAATCAAAGCATATCTCTCATGGAACACAGCATCACAGTAACGACACTTTTTCCCAGTTTCAATAAATGAGTGCTGCTTCCTCAAATGAACTCCTAGGATAAAGTGGTCATTAGTTACAACTGGCAGTAATCAAGAGGACAGATGTCCAGGATAGTACATACCAAGGTCACTCTTTCGAGCAATAACCGTGTCACAGTGTGGGCAGTGGAACTTTGCCACATTCTCTGTATGTTTCTGGAGAATGTGCATCTTCATTGTACCACTTTGTGTGAAGCGTGCATGACAAATGTAGCACTCATAGGGCTTTTCACCTGCAACCGAATATCATCATTATCCAGTGTCTCACTTGTGCCCAGACCAGCTCGCATGCATCTTACCTGAATGTGTCCTCATGTGTCTCTTAAGCTTGTATGTGTCTCTGCTCGCGTAACTGCATAAGCTGCACTGGAAAGGCCTCTCCCCAGTGTGGGAACGAATGTGCCTTTTCAGCTTACTGACCTAAAACACAAAATGCATTAAAAACAAAAAAAAGACTAGCAGAGCTCCCGCTACCGTTACTTGACATGCCTGAATGCTTGCTGCCCCACTGACCCTGCTAATATGCGTTTCAGTCATAAAAACTCTAAAGTCTGTTGTGGCTGTAGTTTGCACTTTAGCTTTCTTTAGCGGATGTGCAACAACACTGCAAAACTCTTTGCAAAGAATGGGTTTGACTCAGAACTTCCAAAATGTTTAATCAGTGCAATATGGCAGTAATTGGGCCTGGATATTATTTATTTAACATTTAAAAGAAATGGATAAACAGCTCTGAGGCCAGAGCAAATACTAGAGTAGGAACTTAACAGGGTTGTACATACCTCCACACTAGAATAATCACACATTGAGCACTTGAATGGCTTCTCGTGTGTATGTTTATAGCGACGGTGGCGCACCAGCTCTCCACTTGTCACAAACGCCATGTCACAATCAGTACATTTATGAGGACGTGTACCTACAGATTATAAATGGATTAACTCTAGCCATAACAAAATATTTTAAGCAGGACAGTGCGTTGGGAGAGGGGGTACCTGTGTGAGTGTTGAGATGGTTTCTGAGCAATGTGACTGTTCTAAAGGCCCTTCCACACAAGTGACATTTGTGTGGTCTTTCGTCTGTGTGGCTCTTCATGTGACGATCCAGATTGGAGCGACGTGGACAGGTGTAGCTACACAATTCGCACTGAAAGGTTTTCTTAACACCTACAAATAAAAAGGCATTAAAAAACAGCAACATTATCACCCAGAATGGGCAAAAACAAAACAAACAAACCTTTCTTCTTAATTTTTGTGGGTTTAGGTGGTTTCATGTTACCCACAACTTTCTCAGCATTCACTTCAGACAGAAGCCCCTCTTGCTGCTCTTCTTCAAAATCATACACTGACACATCCATGTCCCTGTCCCCCTCAGCATAACGCAATCTGCTCTTCTTTCCCTTCTTTACTTTGCGGACAGTTGCAATAGGCTGATAATCAGGGTCTTCCTGGTCCTGAGGGGGCATCTCCTCGCCAATGTTCTCCTCTTCCTCCTCCTCCTCCTCTACTGCTGCTCCTTGAAGGTCCTCATGGGTTGCTTGGAGTTCCTCATGTTCCACAGTCTCCACTTCACCATTGGCACCCACTTTTACCACCTGAAAGAAAAAGTTTGTTAGTTGGTACTTGGTAGTAATAATGTTTAAAATCTGAGACATATTGTGATCCACAGGAGCATTTTCTTACCTGAAAGCCTTCAGGCAAAGGCAGTGTGTGACAGATGACAGGTTCTGCATCCTTATTAGCGGCAGGAGCCTCAACATAAGTTGCCTGAAGACCTTCCACTGTTGTAGTTGAAACTGGCACCTGAACCAGCTGAAGCTGCCCAAGTCCCAAAGCAGCACCAGCCTGCTCCTCCATGTTAACTACCTGCGGGTCCCCCAAATTAAACAAGTTTAAATCTTTACAACCTTGCCTTTAGTGCTAATGTTGAAATGCAATGGACATCATCTACCTGAAGAGTAATGATTTGACCTTCATCTCCGCCAGTAACCGTCACAGTGCCACCTCCTTCCAATACTTCAGTCTTCATTTGTAAAAGAGTTGGGTCTAGAGCATCCATGACCATCATCTCCATGTTGCCAGTCACCTCTCCCTGCTGAGTTACAGCTGTGCCCTGTAAAGAGCCTCTCCACCCTCTGATAGGACCTTTCCATCAACAGCAGCATCCATGGAAACAACCTCGCCCTCCATGGCAATGGGCCCAACAACACCCTGATAAATGAAAATAGTTAAGACTTTACAAAATGCTTTTCTAAAATAATTCTAACCATGTGCACTTGTGTGCAGTGCCGCTACAACCCCTTGTGGTCCGGGACTGTATTAAGTAAATAAAAAATGTTTATGGACAGATTAGAAATGGTGGCGATAGACGTTTTCAAAATCAGACGATAGGTAAAATTAACGCTTTGTGGATATTGTGGGACATGTACAAAATACTTAGATTTCGGGACAATGTCCCTCTACTAATCAGTGCATCAAACTTCACCCTATGCATGCACTGACTGCAGAGAAGCGCGGCATTATAGATTTAAAGTGATGTATTTATACGTCTAAGTGGTTAGTTGCTGGTCTTCGTAAATTTGCACAAGTTTTTAAAAGTCATTTGTTTGAAGTTCTGAGGATCAAATAGCATTTTTTCTTTAACGCATCCGTAATTGCAACATAAATATCTATAGTGATAGATGATTATTTCAAGATATGGCGTATCAAACCTATCAGGTTGTGTATTTTACAACAACTGATCAAAATGCAATGTTCACAACTACTTGAACATCTACTATGAGTAGTTGGTTAACTGGAGAGGCGCGATACGTCTGAAAACAGGAAACAAAGGGCACGATAAGATGGACGACAGGCCTAAACTAACTTTAAACCTGAAGAGAGCTAATCAAAGCAATCACTATGCGTGCACTTAAAAATACGGCCCACAAACGAATAAATACTCGACCAAAACATCAAGTTTCACTTTATGGACAGATTTTGTAAATTTTGGATAACGATAGAGGGAGACAAACACCCCCGCGAGCCTGTAAGCACTACCGTGACACCTAGAGGCCGACGACAGATCCTACAAAAACCTTTACATGTTTGGTGGCAAAGTGAGCGTTTTACTTACTGTTCACTGCTTCTGCTTCTGATTATATTCACTTGGAAGTTGAGTGAATCCCCTTGATCCCTTCAATCCCGCTGCCCATGTACGAGTGAGCTAAGCGTCAGCCTTAAAATTTTCTCCCGCTTTGGAAGAGTGGGCCCAGCATAAAATGGCGGCCCATATGAGCTTCTCCGCATGCGCACTCGTCATCCCAGAAGAGTTTAGAGGCGTGGTCTGTGCGTGCTGCAGCTAATCGGGCGCCACTTTTGAATTTAGCGGGTGCTATGGCGCTTCGCAAGCTGTTAGTCATTGTAATTAACTTTGAAAGATCCATAAACAAGTCAACAGTAACCCTACTTGTGAGGGATTGTTTGTGTTTATAAACAGCTGTTGAATAGGCTGGCCGGCCTAACTGATGTAAGTTCTAAATCGTCATTTTTAAATCGACCACAAGAGGGCACACAACTATTACAAAAATACTTACTATAGCATCAATCAATCAGGCTTCCATAACCAATAAGTAACATAACTTCCATGATTATAACAAGGATCTTCGTTGGAGTTTATAGACACATATACCCATAACAATATTGATATTTGCCCCATTGTGGGTCAAATATGGTCTTATCTTCAATTTTACTATAGAGACGTAGGTCTTTGATAGAGCTCGTCTTATGAAGGTCATAAGTCAAGTGTAAGTAGCGCATGGATGGATATAAGATGGATGTAAGTAACAGGCAAATTTAAGATTACTTGGATATATATTTTTCAGGATATTTAAACTGAAAAATATTAAACTATCTTACAAATTTAGACAATATTACCAAGATGCCAAGACTCATGTAATAAATTATGTTACTGAAAGAAATCATATTTTTGTGTGAAATCTGTATTGCCTCTTTATTTATCTTGCACAATGATTTATTTGTTTTGAACAAAAGAGATACAATTTTCATTGTACATAATGTTCACTTATGGTTGGCTCTATCTTAATTTGCCATTCTGAGCTTTGTAAGCATATTTGCTGAGTGTTAAATTAATTATTAATATATTACATAACAGACTAATTTAACACAGATTAATCCTTTTATTTTTGTATAGAAGCTATTATTATTTTTCATAAAACTGACTAGAAATTATTTTAAATAAAAGCTGCTATTGTTACTTTAATCCAAACCTGCCTCTCCTCATTTGGTCAAACTCTTTTTTCCCCCCTATGTCTGTCTTTTCCAGGGGAGGGGGCTGAGAAAGGCGAGGCTCTGTTGTCAGATGTGTCAGTCTGGCCCTGTGTCCCGCCCATTTCACTGAAGGCATTACATACTGCTCCAGCTCTTAGCAACCGTGCCTCGGCAACAGAGCCAAGGCAACAGCGTGCCGTGTCTCCCCAATGGAGCTGCCATTGGGCGGACCAGCGCTCCGGCACTACACCCAAAGCAGACCGAGACCTCATCGACAAAAGCTGAATTATCGTCCCACCAGATTACAGGTACGTTGTGACAGAAGACCTGAGAGAGGGGTGCTGTTTGAAAAAGCAGGTGTTGTGTGTGAAAAGGAAGCAGCCTGGAGTGAGAGGAGAAATGCAATAGGGGACAGAGGGGAGAGGCAGGGGGAAGGGAAGGATAGAGGGGAGCTCTGGAGAAGATGCTTGGTCCCTGCTGCTTGAATAAGGCAGTTCCATTGTATCGGTCACCAGCTGTTTGAAGCCACTCACTAGGATTTTCAGTGTGCTAGAAAGTGATTGTTGGATTCATGGTGCTTTTTAAAATAATAAATAATACTTTCTTCTTTCCTTAGCAGAAAATTTGGTATGCATAATGTTGTGGCTCTCCATTCAGTTGTGAGCCACATTTGTCTCTTAACCTGTAGACATACAGCACACTAAGACCCAAGCAGGCAGTGTCCAGTGAGACCAAATTTAAGTAATTCCCCAGATAGGATATCATGTAATGATGACTTCTGCTAAATTGTGTCGTGCAGTCAATCATATGGCTTTCATTGCATTTTGTAGCCATAAATGTTAACATGATCAGGTGATACAATATTGTATAACTCCATTGTGATATCAAATTACTCACATTGGCGAAATGAGTTGTCTCTCTGCTCTCATTTCTCATATAAAGCCTAGCAACGCCCCCTTATTGTACGTTACTGAGCAACTGCATCCCAAGAGGCTGGTTTGTAATATGGAAGTGGGTAATAGATTCAACTAAAATGTACCTATAGTGGAAAAGGTTAAGGTTATGCAATGTAAAGTTGGATGGAGTGAGCACTTAGTGTTTGTTTTCTGTGTATGACTGTGCTAATTAGGAGACCATAATCGAGTGTGAAAATGAAGACTTTGAGCTTATGGGGCGAGTCGATGAAGGAGTTGAAGAGTTCTTTACAAAGAAAGTACTTCCCAATGAAACACTGTGAGTATCTCCAGCTGCCAATTTAGCCTTTTGATTATGTCTGTGATGTTTAAAATGCCTCATCAAACACTGTTATTTATTTTTGATTTTTGAATAGAAAAAAGGAAGATGATGATGAAGAAGAAATCATCACAGTGCATGAAGTGGCTCCTGCAAGCACTGCCCCTTGTCCACCACCAACTAAAACACTCAGGAGGAAACTTGGTGATTTTTTTACTCTTAGAAAGAGGCGTGGTCTAAAATCCGAGCCAAGCCAAGAGGGCCGTCCAAAAAAGGCATCAATTGCTGATTTTATTCGGCCTCTCAGAGAAGTTGCCAGAGGTGAAAAGGATAAAGATAAAGACAAAGTGAAAGAACATGACAAGGAGAATGAAAAGGAAAAAAGCAAAGATGGAGCTGACACTGTGGAAGCTGTTCAGGGGATGCCTATTTCTGATGCTCCACCAATGAGAGGTGAAGCGGTGCCTCCCCGCAGGGCTCTCCGCGAAGGGAAGTCCCAGTCTCTCATCTTACTATCTGGATCAGCTTCTGGGGCTAGTAGAAATAAGGTCAGTATTAAAATACATGTATTTATGCATATGTTTGTATTATATTTATTGCACATTTATTGACAGCAATTACTTCTATTTCAGAAACTTGATGGCCAAAATAGTTTTGAACAGAAACTTCATCTAATGCTGCAGCGCATTGGAGTTTCTAAACCCCAGCCTGGAGAGGCACAGGTGAGTATTTGGGTAAATATGTAGTAGTTATTTATTCAGTCTTTTACAGCTTGGCATAGAAATGCACAACCTCACCACCAGAATATCATCCAAAAGAGTGTTAGTCAAAACTATAATGCTTGACCCTGTTAAACAGTGAAAATACAAGATTTACAAGAAAGCAAATGTATCTACAGCAAACAGTTCCACAACATGAAAAGCTTTGATTGTATTGGGCCAGATTCTTCCATATACTAACTCTCCTAAGAGAAATATAATGGAACTTCTTTTTTTTATTAGTTCAAGTCTTTAAAAAAAAAATCCTGTTCTGCTCAAATAGCTATGTATGGAAGAAATATACAATAGAGGAAGGGAGTTTTGACTCAAAGGATTTTCATTTTAACATTTTTTGGATTGTCTGAAGGTTTTTCATCAATAGCAATATATTAATTACTATTAATACTCAAGAATTTATGAGCAGACATTCTTTGAATTTGTACATGTGATTTTGTATGATTAGTATTAATTTGCATATCAATTTTCCTCTTCGCAAAAAGATCATAGATTTGATTCAATGAGTTTTTTCATCTCAACCTTTTCTTTATTTTTGTGAGGTCTTCTTTTTATTGTATACAAGAGATGTACATGTTTTCCAGAGCAATACTCTCTGAGGCAATGAACAAAAAGAACAATAGCTCATTCTGTCCATTGCCTCACATATTAAATAATTTGGGCCCTAGATGGAACCCCGTGGAACTTCCAGAATTGGCATTATATGTATGTAAAAACTGATGTCTATCCCCAAGATAGTTTTTCAGTCTCTCTGACAGCTTGTCTTTCTTTTTTTAAAGCAACATGTGGTCACTTTTGTCAAAGATCTGGCTTAGATCTATGAAAACACCCACTCTGCATTTTCTATTTATATTTGTCACATAAAGATTACTTTGTATTTGTTTTTTATGTAGAATCAAGAGGGAGAGATGAAAAAGGCAGAATCTGAAGGTATGTTCACAGTAAAATATATTTTAAAAATCTTAGGGTTTTTTTTTTGAGTAATAGTATGTGTGTGTAAACTGATTGATAGATTTTAGCTTTATTAGTTTTAAATAAAATTATATTTATGCTCTAGGTACTATCATTGACAATAAGCCAGAGCCAACTTCTACAAAGCCTCGAACAATGTCAGCGTCATCAGGTAAAATGCAACCACTAGTTTAGTGTCTTTTTTGCTTAATGCTTAATGTATTAAGTTAAAAATTGTCCTGTTTAGATACCAGACATCAACTTCGATCCAGTGTATCAGCACATGAGTCAGCGGGAAAACCTCCTCTACTACCAAAACCAGTCATCAAGCCTGGACCAAATGCCACAATATCTGGACGTAACACTCCTGAGAATGAACTAGGCCAAATAGAAGGAGAGCCCAATGCACTGTCCTCAAAAAGGGCAGAGGCTGTCCCAGCTGTCAGTGTAACCTCCACTCTGACAATCTCAGACACAGTACCTGACTCAGCCACAGTTTTACCTTCAAGTAAAACTGACACACACGTATGCACAGAGTCCACTGTAGAGGCCATAGCACCTGCAAATGAGGAAGAGTCGGATAGCACAGTTATCCCTGAAGCTAGCCCCAACGCTGCAGAATCCCCTCCCCCCACATTAGAAAAAGCACTTAAATGCACCCCTTCACCTTCAACACCATCCCAAGAGTGTGATACATCAACTTTGATACAGACTTCAACAGTTACCATACCTTCCAATTTCACATTGGAACCTGTTGTCTTAGAAACTACACTAAGTGATGATAACTCCAAAACAACGGAAGACATTTCCACAAAACTTTCTGTGCCAGAGCCAAATACTACTGTAATCCATACCACTCTAGACACTGCTCCACCCTCCACCAGCATATCACACATACCAGCAGGTCAATCAGAAAATGTAGTTATGACTGAAAGTGATGAATCAACACCTTGTATACTCCCCATCACTCAGGCTGAAAGTGCCATCATTACACATGAAGGTAAAACCACTACGTCTGAGGCTGCTAGCTTAAGTGATTGCCCGATAACTGTTGCTTCAACAATTGCTGCTGACAGTACTTTTGTTTCCACTACGGCTTCTTCAGCTCTCCCTGAACCCCTGTCCACCACTTCTAATACTGCCAAATCTGAAATCCCAGCATCCCCAACAGGCACCATCTCCCTTTCAACCATCATTCATACAGCCACAGTTAGCCAGGCTCCTATCCCTGTCACCTCCATTATCACCATTGTAACTGAAGCGACTGACACCAGTGAAAACACAACAGGGTCCACTACTAGCTCCCCGCCCATGGCAGTCTCAGAACCTCCACCAAGTACTGCCATGAATTCAATCACTTTGGATGTTTCTGCCACTGACAATGAAAATGTTACTGCTGATCTGACCACCCTTTCTGATGACCAAAAACCTGAGCTGAAGTCATCCCCACCTGAAGCACCTATGACAGAGGATGCTGTGAATTCCACTGGTAAGTTAACTTAGCTATATTGAAATAAAGCTTGTGTATTCAATAAAAAAAATAAGATTATGTATTTGATGTGCTCTTTTCACAGCAGAAAAAGTGGGTGATGTCATCCAAATGTCTGAGGAAACCAACACAATTGAGATTAAAAAAAAAAGTGAAAGCAGCAAAGAGAGTGAAAAGATAACAGAGGAACTAACAGTGAACAGTGGTGATATAATACAAGATAGTGAAGAGAAGTCTAAAGAAGAAACCGTGAAAACAAATGGCACAGCAGTAGCTGAAATAGAGGCAGCAAAAAGAGCAGCAGATAAACTCTCTGGAGATGAGAAGGTGAATGAAAAGCAACAAGAAATTACGTCTACTGATGAAAAGTAAATCCAATAATTAAAGTTTCAAAATTTGGGACCAAAAACTGTGACTTAACCAAGAAAGTCTACAGTAAACAGATGATGGGGAAAAGATCCAAGGCACTTCCTACTCGGTCCACGAGCCACCTTTATCGCAGCACACCTCAGCAGGTGGACCACTGGACCAAAGATCTGAAATCCCCTTGATGTGATGTATCAAAAATCCAGCAGTGTCTAAGTCCTTATTTTTATGTTGAGTTTGAAGATTTACATTGCACGTATGATTATGTACCATAAAATAACTATTGTGGTAATTACAACATGTTTACAAATGGAGAGAAACAAAAATTATGAATAAAAAATCAATATTAAAATTATTTAGTCTATTGTCTTTATCTTTTATCTGAAAGGGGAAATGATAGGCATAAATCCTTTTACAATTACAATTTTCTTATTTTAGAAGTGAGATACATACATTTTTGTGCTTTGATGATTCTTTATAGGCCAACAGATGGCGCTGATGAACATATCGCTCTAAAACCTCACCGGAAGTGCACCGCCGCGGCAGGACGCACGGACCGAGTGAGTGTACGTCTGTGCATCCGTGCATCTAACAAAGCAGTGTAAAAAATAGATTTGCTGCGCTGATAATACACTTGTTTATTGAGTGTATCTCATCGGAGGTTTATCTACGGTCTGCACCTCAATTGCGATGTCTGTGGGCCCCCCGAGTCGCTCTTCCGCAGGCTGGCCCCGCGGAGGAGCCGCTCAGTTCGGGAGTAAATACATGAGCGGCAGCGGTGGCCCCGCGAAGCCTCTCACACTGGAGAGGACTATTAATCTGTAAGTAATTATGTCTTTAAATTTATGGAAACAAGGTACCACCCCAGCACAACATCATGGTAACATGCTACTGCCACATAATTAACGAGGAACGATAAACAGTCGAATAAAGCTTTGTAGATGTATTGTTTGATGCCATTGTTCATTGAAAAAATGAATGAATTCAATCGGGCTTTCAATTGTATTTGCGAAAATCACACTTCACAAAATACTTCCTTTATTGTCAGTAATTCCCAAGCCATTTTATTTGTATATGGCAATACAAGAATTTGTATTAGGTGCCAATAAAGTAGCTCTAAGAAAGTAAAATTGCAACAATTAGAGAAAGACAAAACTATACACTTCATTACATACATTAAAAATATTAAATAATTAATATGAATGAATTAAATCTTTATGTAAAGTAAATTATCTTGACATTTTAATCAAAAATAAGTATGCAATTTAACATTTATACAATAATACAAACTGACATATATCCAGCATGTGAACAGCCCATAGTTTATATTTACTATTATTATTCATTGTTTTATGTTGCACCACATCACTGAAGCATGTTTCTAGTATGGGAAATTTGTTCACTGACAGTGTTCACCAAATTTGAGTACATCAGTCATGGGATTTTTGAAACTGTGGTCAAAATGTAATGACATTTGCTTTTCATGTAGCTACCCCCTTACCAATTACACATTTGGCACCAAAGAGCCACTGTATGAAAAAGATGGCTCCGTGGCTGCCAGGTTTCAACGGATGCGAGAAGAGTTTGATAAGATGGGAATGAGGAGAACAGTGGAGGGGGTGCTGATTGTCCATGAACACAGGCTGCCTCATGTCCTACTTTTGCAACTGGGAACCACCTTTTTCAAACTGTGAGCCTTCCAGATATTATTTCATGCTTAGTTGCAGTACCAATAATATAATAAATTAATGATGTTGATATTTTCTCTCTTTAGGCCTGGTGGAGAGTTAAATCCAGGGGAGGATGAAGTAGAGGGTTTGAAACGTTTAATGACAGAGGTAAAATATCTTAATGATCTGGTTATTTGTGTCTACTTGCATATGTGTGGATATTTATTTTCATTGTCCTTTAGATCCTCGGAAGACAGGACGGTGTAAAGCAAGACTGGGTTATTGATGACTGCATTGGCAATTGGTGGCGGCCCAACTTTGAGCCTCCACAGGTCAGTATTTGATAAAAGTACTAAAGCTGCAAGATAAGGACAAATATATATTAATTTTATGTTTAATTTTTATTTTCAGTACCCTTACATTCCTGCTCATATTACCAAGCCAAAGGAGCACAAGAAGCTCTTCCTGGTTCAGCTACAAGAAAAAGGTTTGACTAAATACAATTTAGCTACATTGGCAAGAAAAAAAATCCAATACTGATTTAATTTGTGAAAATGCAAAACAAAAATGTCAATTTTTTTCATCTTTGCAGCTCTGTTCGCTGTGCCCAAAAATTACAAACTAGTAGCAGCACCATTGTTTGAGTTGTATGATAATGCGCCTGGATATGGACCTATAATCTCCAGTTTACCACAGCTATTGAGCAGGTATTTTGTGTACAAATTTAAATGGAGGATTTTATTTAAACAAATTAGACTAATGTTTACATATATTTTTATAGGTTCAACTTTATCTATAACTAAAGTGGAATGGGCGATGTCTAGCTGTCTCTATGAGTGCAGTCTTGGTGTTTGAAGATCCGCAACAATTTTTTGGCAAGCGTGACTGAACTGCCAGTTCACAGCTGTGTTTATACTGCTGTTAGAAGAAAATGAACATGTAATGTCTCTTACTTTTTTAATATTGACTTTTGTAGACGGTATAAGTGTGTATGTTTATATGCCCTCCAAAAGAGGACAGTATTTGATTAAACAGCATGCAACATTTACTTTTTTTTTTTCTTTTACCTTGTAAGGTCTGTTTTTCCCTCACTTTTAATAAATCAGCCTTTTTTTAAATATAAAATGTTTCACTTTTTGTGAAATAGCTTAAAAGTTACTTTTATGTAAACTACCTTTTCTTCATCTCAATGGTCACAACGGGTATCGTTTCAAAATTCTCATTAAAATTGTTTTTTTTTTTTTTATACCCTTATCTTTTTTTTATACCACCACAGTGAAGTAATACTTTCATTAATGTTCTGGTTGAATTTTGGCAAAGCTTCACATAAACTATTGGTGTAATTTAAAGCAAATTAAATGCATTAATTTGATCTTGACCCACTTTTATGTAGAATATATTCCTCATAAAGATGTATTTGTTATGTGTTACTTTTTTTTAACATCATGTAAACTCAGCCTGTCAGTCCAGACACGGGGCGAATTAAAAAAGGTTACGTCATCAATCCGCGACGCTGGAAGCCAAAAGCAGCACGTTTTTGGTTTAAATCAGCTGTGAAGTTTGAGAATACTTTTAAAGACGTATGTATGGATGAACAGTCTCACAATTGATAATGACTTCGAAAAGACCACAAGGCGACTGTGGGAGCGCTGAGAGGAAAAAGAAGAGAAAGAAAAGTGTAGAGAAGGTTGGATTGTGCTCTGTTTTAGATGACGAACAAGTCAAGACCGCAGTGAGACGAGCATGGAGCCAGAACACGCACTACAGCTGTGGTAATGAACACAGCTGTGAACATTGTAGTTTCTGGAGAAAGAGCTGTATCAATGCGGTGCATATAGCAGAGATATATGAACACAGCTTTCACAGATTTAACACTTTTACAATTTGATATATTTTACATACAGAGTGTGAAGACGAGCTACGTAAAACAAGTGTTTTATGTTAAACAGGAGATCTTGAGTTGGCTTGCCATCCCTTCCCACACTGCATCATAAGAAATTTTATTGGTGAAGACGAGTTTATAGATAATCTACAGAAAGAATTGCTGGGACTCAATTTTAATGAGAAATCTAACGATTTATACAAGTTTAAACAGGTATTTGCAAACTTTACCACACAAATGTTCTATTGCATGCTATGTGAGCTGTATTTGTGAAACTCCCAGTGCTTCTGTGCAGTCTGATGACCTGAAGAAGAGCAATGAATCACACATCCAAGGCATAAGGTAATATAGATGTATCAGTTTCCTTTACAGTATTGCTATGACCTTTCACCACAAGGTGGCGCTATAAATCGATTGCTCACTAGTAAATGTAGACTTCCCACTTTTTTGTTTTTTTTAATGTATTAATTTATTATTTATTTGCCCTGTTGTTTGGGTGGATAATTAGATTGTAGTTGGCTGGCTGTATGTCAATGCATTACATGTAATAATAATAACTAGACATTCAGGGCAAATATTATTTCTTACCCTTAACGTACTCTTGTCAGATGCAATATCTTCTGTACAGTGTACAGTTTAGACACATGCATGCAAATTAGCTGTGGGGTCCTCATTGTTCAAATAAAACCACAATAGTTTGATAATAAAACAGTTTTGTATATATTATTTATTATAATTTACAATTTTGATTTTCAGGTCGGTGCTGTTTCAGCAATTTCGGCCATGGCTGGAGGGAATGATAGGGGCTGAACTTGAGAGCACAGTTGACATTTCTTGTGCCAAATATGAATACACAGGTAACTTTCATCTGTAAATGGTGATCAATTTTAATTGTGGTTGTTCATTTTTTTCTGTATGTGTTCTTTTTTTTCTTTTAGATGTTCTTCTTTGTCATGATGACGAATTGGAGGGGAGACGTGTTGCTTTTATACTGTATCTTGTACCGCATTGGGACAGTAGTGATGGGGGGACCCTTGATCTTTACAAAACAGACTGTAAGTATTGCAGTACATCTTTATTTATACATTAAAACTAATGCGTAAGTCATTGTTTTTGTATCATAACATGTTTGTAGATAATTTCCAACCAAAAGAGATAAGTAAGACAATTGTGCCTACTCGAAACACACTTGTAATTTTTGAAGTTTCCCCAGTTTCTTTTCATCAAGTAAGATGAGACTTTATCTGTTACGTTTTTTTTTTTTATCATATCATATCTTTCATTCATATCTAAAATTATATCTGGTTCAGGTTTCTGAAGTTTTATCAAAAGAGAAATGTCGTCTTTCACTGGGTGGTTGGTTCCATGGACAGTCTTTAGAACGACCACCGCGTTATATTGAGCCACCTCTGACAAGAAATCCTCACATACCAAGAGATGTAATCTTAATGTCTTCTTGTTAATTTATTTCATTTGTTTCTAAATTAATGTACATGTCTGCTAGAGTTTTGCTCCTATGTTTATATAGGAAACACTGCTGATGGAGTGGGTCAATCCTGTCTACCTGGATATTTCCTATCAAGAGCATATTCAGGGAGAGTTTGAGGATAGCTCAGAGATTCAATTAAAAGACTTTCTAAAGGTAAAAATGTAATTCTTACTTTTTTTTTATTTACTTGCTACTGGTTAACTGTGACTCTCTTTTCAGGAGGAGAAATTTAGGCAAGTAAATGAAGCCCTGCAACTAAGTCAGATTCAGTGGACAAAGAAAGGGCCAGCCAATAAAAGGTCGGACTGGTAACCCACGTTTGTTGTGGTGTAGCTTTCGGCATGGGTATAATCCAGTGTCTTTGAATGCTTTTAGGTGCTACGATGTTGCTTCCCTTGAAAATCTGCCAGAGTGTATCTATGGCTGTTGGGAGCTGCTACATTCAGAGGCTTTTTTCCTTCTTCTGTCCAACTTTACTGGCCTTCGCCTGCACTACCTTTGCCCTTCTGATGATGATGATGATGATGATGATGATGAAGAGCAAAAGACAAAAAATGTAAAACGAAATGAAGAAGGCACCTCTGCTGAAGAAACCACATCAAATAATAACAGATCAGCAGGTGCATTTCTGTTAAATGTACCACAAACTTACAGAAAAAAATCTTATGTTTGTCTTGATTGGTCTTTGTTTTAAGTAGAAAGCACACCAAAATGTAGTGGAGAGCTACGCCGATGGACTCATGGCAGCTATACTTTGCTGCATGATGGTGAAGCTGCACGAGCAGAGTATGCTCTGGACCTGATTTTACCTTTCCAATGTGCAGGTGAGTCCAAACATGGCACCCACTCTATTTCACAGTGACCAACATTGAGGTTTAATCTAAGTGCAGCAAATATGTGTATACATGTGTACATGATTACATAAACAAAACTATTTACAACAAAACTAAGCATCATTGTTCAAAGCCACAGTATGTAACTTTTTTTTTTGCCAAAAAGACACACTAAAGTAAAAGCATGTTTTTTTTCATTTTATAAAAATATGCATCCTTACTCTGAGCGGGCTTGTATGTCCACAAACCTGACTCTTGTTTTTTGGCATTGAGGAGGGCTTTCTCCTGCTTGTTTCCATGGAAATGTTGTTCTTTTGGCTATAATCTTCCATATTATGGCATAAAACATCCATCTCCATTGAGATTGTTCCGAAGTTTGGTTTTAACTGTTTTTCCATGGTGATGTGGCACCTCCAGAAAGTTACATAGTGTACCTTTTAAAATATATATCATGGGAAATCTGTTCTCTTATATATACTTTTGTTTTCAGACTGGGACACAGATTTTGGGGGCTTCACATGTTATGTTGCTAATGAAGAGGATGAAGAGGTAATTACCATACGTATAGTGTAAATGTATCAAATACAGTTACAACAAACTGTTGATATATTATTATATTATGATTGCAGCTGTTGACTGTGTATCCAGAGGATAACTCTCTTGCACTGGTCTACAGAGACAAGGAAACACTCAAGTTTGTCAAACATATAAACCACAAAAGCTCACAACCATCTGCTGACAGTTCAAGAGGCAGAACTTTTTATGATTTCTCTTTTGTGTACTATGAATAAAAACAGATTTCTGGTTATTCTGTGCATATAATTTTTTGTGTCCAGGTATAATATTATTCAAAATTAATTATTATTTAAACAGTAATTTTAGTTGTTTATTTTGTTTGAAGAGACTAAGGTAGTTATCTAGCCATATTCCTCATGATTGTTTCATCTCTTCTGTTCCTACTCTCTTCTGTTCCTAGGCCTCGCAACTCTTGAATCAAGTGCCTTCCATTAGTTAAGTTGATTGATTTAATAATGCACGGGTTAATAAATATTTTTATAGTAATGGTAATTGAGAATGATATCTTTACTAGATGAGTCTTATCACTGACCTGTGCATTATACAGTAGTAGGCCAATACTATGATCAAATTACATGTATAAAAACCTCTTAATATAGGATCAGTAATAATAGCAGATATATTTTCATTTCTCTGTTGCCATACTAACGAATTACCATTATAGATTTTTTTTCTTTTAACAAAAATTTACAATATTTGTGGCAAAGTAGGGAGATCTCACAATTAATAGTCAGAACAAAGTATTTATTACATAGGAATGTAAATGAGGAAAAAAGTATAAAATGAAATTAACAAATAAATGAATAAGTAAATAATAATGTAAAAAAAAAAAAAAAAAAGTATTGAAAGATTACAATAAATTATATTATCATCTATGCGTATGTCCATGATGGCAGGGGCTGTCCATCATTTCACTTTATAAGACATGCATATGAGTGGTTATCGCTCAACTTTGTACTTCCCAAATTTAAATGTTAATCATATTTTATATTTTGTGAATGATGTGAACAAAAATGTAACTGACACTGTGACATTGTTTTTTCTATTGGCTAAATAGGAAACCAAATTGGCTAAACCATATTCATTTTTGTAATTACCCCGTGCTCTCAATGAATGAATTTAAACTATTCTTCTCCTCCCTGAAATTGCTTAAAACTGTCTGTGCCAAGAAAATGTTACATTCAATGTCTCAAGTCCTTTTGTTTTAATTTTGATATAATGTGCTCATTTTTTATGCCTTACAAAAACTGTAATCCCCATATTCATAATGTTTATATGTCATTATCTCTGCAAGATTTTATAGCAGTAACCTTTAATAAAAACAAATAAAAGTACCAAAAATGATACCCTTTATAGAAAAAGTTACTTCCTTCCTGTGAATATTTCCACCATGTTTGCACTGGTCAGTCAGATGCACGTCTTCTTTACGCACAGCCAATCAGATGCAAGGAAGCTGTGACGTAGCAGTGGGTGTGGCGCATCTGGAGGAAGACGGTCGAGCGATTAAAAAGTTGTTGGGTAAGTTAGTTTTCCTTCAAAAGCGTATTCATTGTTTAATGCTTCCACAAAAAACATACGGCAATTAAACCTACGATATAAGACGTAAATGTTATCCCATCTGTTTTTTGTGTGCTTTACCAACTTTTTGTTCAACCAAAAGACAACAATAGTGTCACGCTGTACTGAAAATACTCACAACCATGTCAACTTTGCTTTTAATTATTTCTAGTAGAGAGAAATGTCACTTAAATCTGGCTTATTCTGTAATTAGTGACCTTAAAATAACAGTGTAATAGATGTTCAAAACGATATCCCACCTTATCCCCTCACGTGTGGGGCAAAAATCCCCGTTGACCACTGTCCTACGATGATGTCTTTATCTCTGATTGATGTACAGGGCTGGGGCGTGTGACTTGTGAATGTATAATATAAATAGAGGTTGTTAAGGAAATAATTAGATGGGAAAAAAACTCAAATGCATAATCTATATTCCCTCTCTTCTCACATGAACCCCGAATCCATCAAAAACTAATGATTACTTAATATAATGGCTGGTTAACTTAATAACTTGTTTTTTCTTACTTTCCATTTCTGCTCAATGAAGAGGCAACACGCCACCTCAAAACCTCCTTTTGTTTCCTTCCTTTGACTTGACAAATAAACCACTGCTCCCATTTTGTGAGCATGTTTGACAGGTTCTGAACACATAGCTGAATATCCCAAGATATTACCCCTTTTTTTCTATGATAGCCTTTCTTATTGAACTAGTTTACTTGAACACTCTTTTCTTTTTTTTTTTTACCCAGAACAGTCATTGGAATTGAACATTAAAGTAAAAAACCTTTCAATTTACACTGCCTGACCAACAAAAAACACCAGTGTTTAACTGAAGCGCTCTATTAGTGAATCCAGGCTTTGGCTCAAATGAGGGTACTGAGAGTCCTGCTTGCCTTAAACAACTTAAACATCTATCTTGAATTAGTTTAGATACTGTTTTTTATTTTTAGAATTAGAAATATTGCAAATATTAATATTACATGCAGTGTACTGCATGAGGAAGCTCACCTCTTTACAGAGCTGACCTTTAACTTGACCTGCTTGTCTTCATTCAAATAGATGCAATGCCATACTGTGTAACATTGCAAGTAAAGCAATAATCTCCGTGGAGACAAGCACAACCACCTGAAAAGTTACATTGTGCATTTTTAAGGTTGAACTCTTTATCTGAACAATAAGCATTAAAGTGTTCTAATTTAGACAGAGAATAAATGTTTTCCATGGTTTTATACATGCCAAGTAGGGCACATTTAAGTTTATGACTTGCAGCTTTGCTTAATTTTAAGTCATAGTCTTATCATTCCTGCGCATATGTACATTGTTATTGTATTTTTGGAAAAAAAAAATAAAAAAAATAGACTGATCAGTTTTTAGAAAATGTCCATTTTAGGTATTATTAGTGCTCATCATAAACATAATGTGTATTGAATAGATACCTTGTTCAGGGAATACTAGAGTTTGTCTTTTGGCAGCCAAAGCAAAAATGATATATTTTAAGCCTCTCATGATCATTTAATCCGCATGCAGCCGGTCAACTAATCTCACAGTATACTTCCAGGGAACCAGTAGATAGGATCGCACATAATTACATACTGGCTGATTTGGAGTCCAGCATACTGTATTAGTAAAATATGAGGACATGCATATAATCCAGCTCAGTGTTGCTCTTTCTAAGGAGAGCCATGCACATCCTGTGGACAGAGACCAAGCACAGTCAGTGGGCCTCTGTAGTTCATTCAGAGTACAGCAGCTAGAGACTGAGCTGGGGGCAGAAGATTAAACATGTTTTTATGTAATGAATGTTTCACAAGCAGGTGGGGATGAAATGGGTAAGGTAGGGTGAGGCTACATTAGAAAGGACAGTATGTTTAACAACACAATGTATTTGTCTCACAATTATTAGTCATATTTTATGTAATACATGACTATACATATAGTACTATAGATCAACACCTGCTGTGGACTTTCCATAAACTGGCAGGAAATGGCATTATCTTCTATAGTATCTTATGTTTCTGATTGATCTCTGTGTTTTGACAAGTCGACAGAATGGCAAACAAGACTGTGGGTGGTGTACCATGGACTGGATGTGCGGTGCTGTTTTTGCAGTCACTTTGCCCTGGGGTGAACCTACTGTCGCTATACAAAGACAACAAAGCAAAGTTTATTGTTTTTAAAGTCATCAAGTTAACACTTTCAGGTAAAGGTTATTGTTTACTTAATTTTTCATAAAGGTCTCAGATTTGTATTGACTTGTTTTGACATTGCGTTCAGATTCTGCAGGTGGTCTCGAGGGTTATGAAATATTAAAATTCCATGATGCAGACCCCTTCCTTGGCGTGGAGATTAAGTTTTTGGATGTGTCCACTTGTCAGCAATTTTTAGAGAGTTACAGCTCAGGAACTATGCGGCAATCGCTTTCTCAACACGGCTGCCGACTCCTTTCTCTGACCCAAGAAATATCTGTGCAAACCCAGCTGAAGGCTAGTACACATACCCTGGATTGTTACCTAGACCAAATGGAGCTTTGCCTGCAACAAATCCATCTTTCTAAGGTAAGATAAGGGGTTTGGTACATGATTGTTTAGTAGATGTATTTGCTATCAATCAAACACAGGCATATTAACAAGTATTTTTATTTAAATAAAATGTATATTTTTGTATAATTTCCCCAGGTATATTGAAAGTAAAAGTCAAATAGTGATAATTAAAGTCGCTTTTTTGAATTGTTTAGTCAAGTGTGATAGTAGATTATTATTGTATTCTTAATTGGAAACTACAGTAACATGTAGAGTGTGCACCCACAAACTCAAACATTGGTGGCGTAATCCAAGCTCTTACCAGCATGTGTTATTGTTGTGTCCTTTGGGCAAAAGACTTTCACGTTTGTACATGTGGCAGGGCAAAAAAACTTTCACGTTCATACATGCGGCAGTGGGATTAATGGCGGCCACAGGTGCAGATTTGCCGCTATGCTTTATATATCTAGCTTTATACTAAAGCATTGCCCTTAACTGAACCTCACAAATAAGTAAATAAGTCGTATGGTTATTATTAAAAAGTGAAACTCTGTGATATTAAATACAGTGTTGCATAATATAATATTATATTTTCTGTTTTGTATCACACAACAGTACTGTATGTTATCACATATAAACAAATTGTAATTTACTAGATATGACAGCATGTAAAATATTTATTTTTGTGTTGTGTTCTCAGCCAGAGCGACTTCGTGATGAAGAAATTGAACATTTGGAGCTGGAGCTACAAAATCAGGCTTTCAATCACACACAAACCCCCACACAAGAGGATTCTGTGCCCATCAATGCTTTCAAGTTTCAGAATAGAGTTTTTAGTAAGTTTATGTTTACTTTGGGCCACTACTAATTGACAGTTGTTTTGTGGATTAAAACATTTACATTGATATTACTTCTTTCCTTTTGTCCTGTTTATTCTGTCTTTGGCCTTCAAGAGGATCGAATGCTGACCCAAGCCGATGTTCAAAGTTTTTCTAGTGGAGTGGGTCGTCAATGGAAATTTGTCGGACGGGCCTTGGGAAAGAATTGCAGAGCTCTAAAAGGTCCTGCCATAGACAATCTGGCATATGAATATGAGAGAGAGGGGCTGTATGAACAGGCCTATCAACTGCTGAATCGTTTCATGCAAGCAGAGGGGAGAGAAGCCAAACTGAGCCGGCTGGTCAAAGCACTGGAGGACTGCAAACTCATGAGCTTGGCTGAAAATATTCTGGACTTTCAGCCATGAGATTTTTAAAAGTAAAATAAAGATTTTTCACTTTTTGCACTGTTCATTTTTAGCACAGTGCATTTGTTACGGAGCAATGATTAGCCCCAATATCATTCCAAGTAAGCTTGCTGTATTAAGTGATAAAAATAAATACAATTATGTGGTTATTTTCAAAATATGTTTTATCATAGGCTAAATGAAAAAGTCATATGATTTAATAATCTGTTAATAAATATAGCGCAATTTTTTAAATTTGATTATTTTATTCAATTTAAGATTTAATGTATATGTCGATCAAACCTACTGAATCTGTGTGGGTTAATGAGTGCATCTGAACTCTGCCCCTAATTTGAACCACCAATTAGTTTGTAAAAAATTAAATGGTTGTGAAAAAATGTCTTCATGTTTGTGTTTGATCCATTAGTATAATGAAAACTGAAAACATAATTTTGTCTAAATTCCCTCAGGTGCAATTTAGTGTTAATCCTGCTAGCATATCTCCCTGTCAATCACACACATGCACATGAATGTATGACGAACAGCGCTGATAAAGATGTTACTTTCCAGCTGGTTGCATCACATTACCGGGCCAAACGTGGCAGATTTGTGTGTGCGGGCTTGATCTGGTACTTGTGACAAAAAGACATTCACATATGGAATGACTCTTGCAGGTTGACCTCTCCTTCTTCATTCATGCTGCAAAAGCCCAACCCCCCTTTACTCTACTTGACCATCCGTCCAGATGTGATGCACAGGATTAGAAGCTTTTATCGAACACTGTACATGTCACTGCAGTCAGACCCCCGACATTAATGAAATAAACAAGAGCTGTTGAATACACCCATTCTACCTGTTGGTCGAACTGGTGTGATACCTGTATTGGTCATTGTGGAGGATTTTGTTAGGCTATAGGAAACATTTTTTGGAGTGTATTTCTGGCAAAGAATCTGAATACACATACAAAATGATTGGGAAAAAATACAAGCTATGGTGATTGAAATTGTAGGCCTATATGTGGCAAAACACTACAAACTAAAGATTTGAGCCAGTCTTATTGATTTTATTAAAATCTATAGAAATGTAATAAAAAAGTGTATACAGTGAACATGCTCATTAGAACAATATATACATATTCATTTATTAATTTGCTCTAAGAAGTTAATGCTACTTTACCCTGCCATGCCCCAGTCCCACTGACAATGTAACCTTAGAATATGTGTGTAATAAATCTTTTTAATATTAAGTAATAGGGGTATAAAACAAGGGGACAGCATTTGCCATTTAAACAGCTATTTCATTATAATATTCTTTCATAGGACGTGATTAAAGCACGGCTGCCCTGACGTAAGCCAGATTGTCTGCGTTATCTCCTCCTCTTCCTCTTGTGGCCAGCTCCGCCCTTAAAGACACCCCCTCCCCATCAAATAACCCCTACCATCAAGCTTTAGCAGCGGACAACCCACCCCTGACAACCCCCTCGAAGCGGAGAGAGGGGACGGAGGCATATATTCACGGAAAAAACGCCGTCCTTTGCCCTCATTCTGGGCCTAATGCTGTAGCGAACATCGGAGGAGGGAGCGCGAAGGAGAGTCAACGCAGTGATTGAGAGTCGGCGAGGGACAGGGCGGACCAGGGAGGATATTGCTCATTCGCCTTGAAACATGGGATGTACACTGAGCGCCGAGGAGCGCGCTGCTCTGGACAGGAGCAAAGCCATCGAGAAAAACCTCAAAGAAGATGGACTGGTTGCTGCTAAGGATGTCAAATTGCTACTACTCGGTAAGAATCGGGTGTTTTTTGGGCCACGGGGCTGCTGCTGCGGCTTCCTGCTCCTGATAGTGGGGATGGATGGGGCGGAGGTGCTCTCCATGGTACTGATTTCTCTCAACACCGGCTATCTTCATTTTTTACAGGCGGTGGAGAGTCCGGCAAAAGTACCATTGTCAAACAGATGAAGTAAGTGTGATTTTGACTATGTTTTAAAGCAGATTTATCGTGTGAGGAGCAAAAGGCCCGATCCCCTCCCCTTGTTATCTGAGCGAAGGCAGGTTGAGCCGCCATGTTTCAAGAGGCCGTCGCCCCAGAGGAGTGCCGGGGACTTGAGCACCTCCTGTGCCTTTTACACTGTCCTTATCGACACATCTGATTTATTTATTTTTAATCAAGCAGCAATCTAAACACAAAAAGCATGTCCCATCATCACGTACCGGACTATCGGGATAGGCGGTTGCCATGGAAACGTAATTTACCTGACAAAATGAACTAACTGAAATGGGCTGCTGCCATAGCGACGGTACTCACTATCAACTTCCACTTACCCTATAAATAGATGTTCAAAATCAATATCCACATGTAGTTTCTTGACTTTAACCTGAACCTGTTTTCCTGCACTAGCGCTCTACAATTACCTGTGAATGTAATTACGCCCGGCCCGTGTAGACTGTGCGGCTAATAGGCCTCAGCGGTGTGTCCCAGGGCGCTGTTCACTGGCCGTTACTGAAATGTAGCTAACGAGGGTTTCACTTGACTACACGGAACAGTGTGCCAGGAGTGACTGACTCTACGTGGGTGTTGTCCTCTGTTTGTGCATGAATTACAGAGGTCACTACTGCTCCATTAGTGAATACCTCCTTTTAATCTTAATGGCTTTAAGTGCCCGATATCGCCGACGGTACTTTGCCTATAAAGCGGATTTGCAGAGAAATATGGCATCTAAAACCGCATCTAAACCTTCCCACTATCTAAGCTAAATCACTCTTTGATGTTTTAAATCACAGTAGTTGTCTATAACCCTCTTAGCAAAGTTTCCAGACTGTTCCCTCCGAAAAGACCCGCGTGTAGCTGTAGTGTTGATATGTTGTTAACCCATTATTAATTGGCATGTTGTGTTGTGCGTTGACCCCACAGTGGACCATACATGCAGTGTGTTTACAAGCATGTGTTAGCCCTTGTGTCTCACAGCTGCTGTCATTTAACAACTATTTGGTTTCAGTGATGTGTGAATAGTTGGGTCTAGTGAAACAGCTTGACTGCAAGAGATGACCTGCAAGACCTGATAACTGTAAAACAAAAAGATAAAAGATAAAAAATAAATAAATATCAAATAAATAGTTGTTATAAAATGGAT
This sequence comes from Periophthalmus modestus, assembly GCA_019594935.1. Lineage (NCBI taxonomy): Eukaryota > Metazoa > Chordata > Actinopteri > Gobiiformes > Gobiidae > Periophthalmus > Periophthalmus modestus. The sequence continues at coordinate 30,678,826 of JAIEZT010001214.1, forward strand.
AGAAATTTAATAAACTATCACTTTTCTTTTCAAAATAACTTGTTAAGGTTACGCAGTGGGTTTATAGGTCTACAGTGTAGGTTATTAGGTTTTAGTCTGAATATCCTTTCATCTTACTTGAAAAGATATTCAGACTATTTACCTACCTGCAGTAGGCCTAGTAGTCTACTTTCAGTCCATTAAAACAATCGGGCTACTTAACATAAATCAAAAGGTCTAGTTTACAGAGGTTGGCTACTGTGTAAAAGGATGTGCATTTTGATATGCATTTAAAATGTTAATCCTGCATTTCATAATTTCATTTCACATGATATGATGTTTGGATTAGGCAAGGTATGGCTCACATCTGTCGACACAGTGGGAATCCTCTCTGTCATGACCAGGAATGATTTGATGAATGGAAAAGCTTTTATATTTATTGTACATAAACCCTTGATCGAGGGTTCATTGAACAACTGTATAGCACTGTTTTATTGGGAAATGTAGTATGAGCCGTGATTGATTTGCAGCGACTTATTCACTGACACTGAGAGTCATAAATTATAAATGTCTCAAATATCACTTTACAGTCTACTGTTCAGCTACAGATCACAGATTGAGAATGAGATCAATTTCTGTCCACTTTCTCCCTGTCAAATGGTCGAATACAAATCATGTAATCTTGTGCAATCACGTACATTGTGAGAAAAATACCAGCCCAAACTAAAACAGTGTGTTGAGAAACATATGGAGATGTGCCATTCTCTTAACCCACTCTTGCCTTTGTGCTAATACACGAAATGTGCGTTTGCAGGATTATCCATGAAGATGGCTTTTCAGGGGATGATGTGAAGCAGTATAAGCCAGTGGTCTACAGCAACACCATTCAGAGCTTGGCCGCCATCCTTCGAGCCATGGACTCATTGGGCATTGAGTTTGGTGACAAAGACAGAAAAGTTGGTTGTGTTCCTTATTAAATGAAATCTATAACTTCAACCCACTAAACAGAACCTAAACCTAGTCATATCTTACTTCTGAAATCATCAGGCTGATGCAAAGTTGGTGTGTGATGTGGTCAGTCGTATGGAGGACACAGAACCATACTCAGCAGAGCTGCTGACTGCCATGAAGCGTGTATGGGCAGATGCTGGAACACAAGAGTGCTTTAATCGTGCTCGTGAATACCAGCTCAATGATTCAGCCAAATAGTGAGTGAATTACGAGTAAATGATACATAACATAACAAGGCTTTATGATAATGGTGCCAATCTGTCCTCCCCCAACTTGTTGTGTAGTTATTTGGATAGTTTAGATCGAATTGGCGCAGCAGACTACCAGCCCACAGAGCAAGACATCCTGAGAACCAGAGTGAAGACCACTGGCATTGTGGAAACCCACTTCACCTTCAAAAACCTACATTTCAGGTAGACTTTAGAAAAAGGCTTATACCTTGTTACATTTATTTGCTTCTTCTATGTACATTTTATTAAGTTTAAGATTTGCATTTTTGTTTACTCAAGGCTGTTTGACGTGGGAGGTCAAAGATCAGAAAGAAAGAAGTGGATCCACTGCTTTGAAGATGTGACAGCCATTATTTTCTGTGTGGCTTTGAGTGGCTATGATCAGGTGCTTCATGAAGATGAGACAACAGTAAGTTTGATAAAATAAATGTGTGTTCCTTACAGAATTACTTACTTGTCTCTAAAATAGATAGATAACTTTCAAAACACTAAAATAGACAAAAATTAGTGTAACTAAGTGAATGTTACTTCATAATTATTTGTGCTTTTTCTAGAATCGCATGCATGAATCTCTTATGCTCTTCGACTCCATCTGCAACAACAAGTTCTTCATCGACACCTCCATCATCCTCTTCCTTAACAAAAAAGATCTGTTTGCTGAGAAGATTAAGAAATCCCCTCTCACTATCTGCTTTCCAGAATACACAGGTGAGCAAAGTCTTTGCCTGGGTTTAAACTTACTTCGACATAGGGGGCTGATTTATGTTTGTCTTTTTGCAGGTGCTAATACTTATGATGATGCTACAGCATATATACAGGTTCAGTTTGAGAGTAAAAACCGGTCTCCCAACAAAGAGATCTATTGCCACCTGACCTGTGCCACAGACACAGGGAACATCCAGGTAGTGTTTGATGCCGTCACTGACATCATTATTGCAAATAACCTTAGAGGATGTGGCTTGTATTGAGGCCTGAACAAGCACAGAGGTTGTCATGGAGAGTATGAGGAGTTAATAACACACATGAATATATAAGTCTACACTTCCAAATGGGCCCAAAGAGCTGCCGTCAGACACAGCCCTGGATAACTGCTATAATTTTTCTCCTTTCTGTTGTCTTCATTACAATTGAAAATATGTTTTAGCAGAATGTTTTTGTTATCCGTTATGTTTGTGTTAATGACTGTCAACATCTGTTGAGGTAGAGACTGCAGCACCAGGGTTATATCCCTATTCTTGTTAGAAAAAAATAATGCAATGATTGCTTTGTACAATGTAATGTACAAGGAGACAATTTTAATTTAGATCCTGGTGCTGTGTGTTTGAGGTTCTATCAAAGCAGAGGCTGCATTCAGGGTGACGATTGGGAAAGAAAAACATGGCACAATATTACTCTTCCTTCAAACCCACACAACTGGTTAGTCTGCAGGCCCATACCACCTTCTCTCTGATATTAAAAAAAAATATGAAAAAGAGTATTCTTCTGTTGTATCTGACCATTGACCTCCTGTAGCATGAGGAAAATGTCAGCCACTATCTTAAAGACGTATATCGGTGCCAGCCATCTGAGAACAGATTGGGAACATAAACCATAACCAACTCAAATTCATATGATCATTTCTGATATTTCATATTTTGACATTTTTACTTTATTGTATTGAACTATTTATTTATGCCTCATGCCCTACATGCCTCCTCTTACCTCCTAAAATCCTGTGCCACTTATTTATTTCATGTCATAAAAATCTAGGGTATACCTGTAACTATATATAATTCAAAGGGTTCAAAGCACCCCCCTTTTTGGCATTCTGTTCTCTTTGTGGTGCTCTACACTTATCCCTATGTAAGTCTGTTTAGAAATAGATGAATGCACCAGGAGAACAATATTATTTGAGGCAGCCTCTGTCAGGGGACTTGCCCCTCATGAGTAAACAGGGACCTACCCATGTGTAACATTTCTCTGGCTGCAGAGAAAGGCACAGCTCTCCATTTTCATCTGTGCACCCAGATGTTCATCTTCCTATCCTTTTTCATATTATCTTCCCTTTTACATCTTGGTCTACATTCTATCTCCCGCACCACCTTAAAAGCACCAAACTGTATATATGATATTACTATTATGATTATTATACCAGATTTTTTTTTTTTACTGTGAATGTTTTCTGTGTGCTGCATCCCATCCTATTCAGTAGTTTATTGGTTGCTCTCATGTGGAATGTTTGTGCTGAGCCAATCGAATGTTGTGTTTACATTAAAGCCACACTTTTCCTTATTACATCTGTGCTCCTGATTCCAAAGTACATTGTGGGCTTTCTATTAGACCGCAAGTCTTTCCATGTCCATTGTTGTCTGTAAAACTTATGTATAAATGCGTGTACAGAAATACAGAAGACTGGGCTAGAATTATGAAAGTGAACCACGTTTATGCATCACTGTATTGATAGCCTTGCATTCATAGTTAGGAAAAATTGTACATTGAGTATGAACAATAGGTGTTATTGCAATAAGAATGTGGTTCATAATATCCAGTGAAAGGCAGGGATCAACAGCATTGCACCGCAGCTCTCAGTTTATTAGGTTAAAAGTGTTCCATCGTCATAGACAAGGAGCTATTCGTATATTGAATGACTCCGCTGGATCAGCTGTCTGACCTGTTTCTGTCAGTTTAATGGGAATGAAGTTCATTACCGCACTGTTTCACTGACAGCCACACAGCTCTACTCCTTGGTGCCAAAGTGTCCTCATTTTTCACTGCCAGTTACAGGTTTATTCACAGAGTGACAAAATTAGAGATGTATCCCACCTTAATTAATTATGTACATACAAAGGTAATTATTAACCCTGGTAACAACATATGTAGTAAAAATCCACACGTCTGCACAGGTTATTACATTTACATTCAGAAACATTTCCTGTATAACGTATACTCAAACCAGTGGTGGCCTTAGTTTACCAGTTACAAGCGCAACCTCTTGATGTCTTCACTTCTGAAGTCTATTCGAAGAGCCAAGACCTGTCGTACCTCAGCCGGTGTCAGTCTCCATGTCAGAGGGCCAGAGTTGGGACCCCAGTAGTCCAAGATTTCAGTTACCTAATTGACAGGGTTTGAAGTTACCAAATATACTTTGATCATAGAGCTTTGTTCACAATTTTGACTTGATGTTTAACAGTAAATGTTACCCGCTCCAAGTTGAGAATAGTGGCCATCTGAGTAAGGCGTGCAAACTTATCTCTGATGGTCCAGGTGGTCACAGTTGTAAGGTAGGCCACAAGAGACCGAAGCTCTTTGTCAAACTGTAACCCTCCAAGCTACAAGATATGCCAAGTAAGAGTATTTTTGATCATTTGCAGTGTAAGATTTCTGCTGCCATCTTGTGGAAAGACAACATGTCATACCCGGCTAAATGAACATTTGAGGACGGTCTTCTCCAGTTCAATAGATATTAAGCTGGTCATTAGGCTGGTCAGGGTGTCATAAATAACAGGAGAGAGGGCCACCTGGTGGTAGAGGTATATAGTATGAACATATATCATGTATATCAAGTATATAGTTTAAATGTTTTTAATAACAAATTGAATTTAAATACCTTAAACTCACACATCAGCTGCTCCAAGTTGACAATAAGTTGCTGCACCCAGGGATCATTGGCTTCATAATCATTAAACTCTTCCTATGGCAACATTTTAAAGTTTTAGCTTCTACTGTATCCCTTTTTTCAGACATATTTCTGTAATCATTACCTCTTCAATATTGTGTGAAATAGACAAAAAACTGCTGATCCATGGTTTAACTTGAGGTTTTATAGCAGTTGTGTTCAGCTCTGTCAGACCCTCCTATAAAAAGAAAAATAATGTTAACAAGTGTCTTTATTTAAAAAAATATATTTGGATGTATGTTTGCTAATGTGATCAAATGCATTTTAAACAATACATTTAACCTGTAAAAGATCTTTAAACTTGGTGGAAGTGTTGACAAGATCTGACAAACAACTTTCAATTTTTGCTTGTTCAACAGAGCAGGTGCCCTGAGTAAACAACTTGGCACAGTCATTCTGCAAGAAGAAATAAAGATGTAGAATTACAGTGGAACAAAAAATTATTAACTCAAATACCCATCCCACCAAAATTACCTCGAGGTTTCTTTTTAAAGTAGAAATATTCTCACTACACACCTCAACGTTATTCAAAGTCACCTAAGGCAAAAAAGAAAAAAAACAGGTGAATGGAGCTCATAGAAATCATGGACATGCTTGATTTTGTTAGTAGCACCTTATCTATAGCATCCCTTACCAAAAACGCAGTCTTTGCATTTTCAGTACTCTCTATGCCCAGAGTGTTGAATTTCCCTTGCTGTAAGCTAGTTTGCATCAGACTGACAGCACTACTGACACCCCGCTGGATGTCTTGAAGAGTAGTCGCTGGAAAACCTTGTCGCAACTTATTATACAGTACTTCCCTGTAAGAATATTACAAATGCTAATTAAAGAACACAAGCATTCGCTAATATAGTATGCTAAATGCAGCTATATGTGTAGCACCTGAAGTCTGACTCCAGCACAGAGTTAGCATGGTTGATCATGGCGCACAAGCAGTCAATACTAGAGCTGGACAATGCTCTGCTAATACACTTTTTCACAATGTAAAAACAGTCATCCACCATGCTGGATGTTAGTTGGCCTTTTTCATATGTATCCATGGTAACAGCCTGCAGAGTGAGGTAATTTTATTGACAAAATATAATATTAAAGAAAATCATTCTTAATGTTTTGTAACCCATTTTGAAAATAACATGACCTTTAACCAAAAAAAAATACCTTGTTTACAGATTCCCTCATGTAGTACTCCTCCATCGGTATGTAATATCCAATTAGCTCTTGCATTGTTCTACTCAGTTGACAATGTTTAAGGAGCTTTTCGAAATTCTGCTGATGCTCTGAAAAAACAAAACAAAAAACATTTACATGTCGCATACCAAATAAATTAGAATTTACAGTTATGTTTTATGCTATAACACATTAGATGTATGTATAAGAACTATACATAAAATTAGCATTATACCTTTTGTGATGCTCTGTATATCTCCAACTTCAAAGTCTGCAAGAATCCGACGCCGTAAAAACCTTAGATAGAGCTCAGCCCTGGCGTTCATCATTGTTACTTCTGTGAGGACTGGATCCAGCTCCCTGATAATGTCCAAAAATGTTATTTTCTTGACACTAAAGAGTTACAGTATGGGAGCAGAAAGCTGTTTTTTTGTTTTTACAAACTGGGCTCTGTCCTTTCACCTGGAAGTGTCTTCAACATGCTGTTTTGGACAATCTGGAACTATAACAAAAATGAAAGAATATGTAAGTAATAAAGTCATAATGTCTGATAAAATTCATACCTTATTGTGATATCCTCTCTGTTGAATAAATTTGTCAACTATTTTCTGCGCTTGTTTATCACACTCCTCCTGCAGGTGTCTTATCAATGTATAGAGATGCCCTGGGCCATAGTAGGTTTCCACTATTGGCTGGTGAGTCTCAATGACACGTGCAATGCCTGTAAAATACAAAAATCTTATTGTTATTGTCCTCTATGACTAGAAATAAATATATGTAAATACATTTTTTGTTTTCAACCTTCAAGCAAAAGTGTCAGTGTGTCAGCAAATATAAGTGGTGCCCTCTTGTCACCCACATCTCCTCCTGTAGCTAAAATGAGGTTCTCTTCAGCTTTAGCAGCAAGCTGTAGTGTATGAAGAGTTTCACTTAATATTTAATGTAATTCAATTTTTATAATCAAAACCACGTTGTTAAAATTGTAATACAAGTTCAAATGTTAATTATTATACAAACCTGAGTGCAGAGATATTGTCCGAACCGTGCAAGCCCCTGTTGATGGAGGCCTAACAGGGGGAAGATTTTGAAGAACCTTTCCACCTGTGCTAGATCAATAGCAGCAACAGCTTCATCCAGTTTTTCAGAAACAATGACTTTCAGTTTTTGCTCTGCCTCTTGGAGCAAAACCAGACTGGCATCCACTGAACTACCTGAGTAAATGCAATGTAAGAAATTGAATATAGAACAAGTAAACATGAATGCACCATGAGTGAGAGCTTCATACTTTCTTCTCCTTGTCTACTCAATTCAATTACAGATTGGTCTAGAGAAAGGTATCTGTGAATGTGAGCTGCAGCCTGTTCATAATCTTCATTGCGGAGGGCTGTTTGAACACCATCAGTACAAAACTTCAGATCCAGGATATCATCGGCTCGTTGGATAACATTATACAACCGTGTCTAAAAAGGTATAAAATGATTAAAGAAAAGACATTAATTCTACTTCTGCAATATATTTAAGTAATACTGAGTCTTTGTGATTAATTGCAAGCTTTATGGTTCAAAATATGATAACGCACTTTTGCCAGATCGAGCTGTCTCACTTTGCGGCTGACATTTTCAGCCAAACTGCAAGTAAAAGTTATCATGCCGGACAGTTGACTAGCATCTCCCTCAATCAGCTGGAGTTTAGGCCTAGATAGAAAGGGACATTATAATGACGGACTGTATCCAGATAAAAAGTAAATATAAAGTACATTGGTATGGTTACCCCATCCTCTGCAAAGCCAGCATCTTTGTGTGGATGGTGCTTTCCTGTGCCACCAGTCTGTCCAGTTCAGCTTCCACTTCTTTCTGTATCAGAAAGCAAAGGTACACATGTGTAGGCAAACTAAACATGGATGTAAGAGCAGTGAGCAGAACCTGGATGCAAAAAATACATTTTTTTGTGTGCCGATAATTTACATGGTTACATCAGATGGACCATATTCTATTCATTATAATATTGTTGACACAAGTTAAGTGTCAAATCATCACTGAATGATCTTGTTTCTCTGGTGACTTGAAGCTGTATGAAGGGACTCCCGGAAGTGAAACAACACTGCGAATTTATCATCAAGGCCTTTTCACAAACCTCTTCAGAACAAAGCTGCTGGTAAACGTTTTCTAAATCCTCCAATTCTGTCAGAGCTGATATTGTGTCCATGCTGACGGAGGAAACTGAGCCGGAGCCGCATCTTCTCGCTGCGACCGAGCTACCGTCCGCCATCTTTGACCTCAGAACCAGACGGCTCACTGGACACGTCACAATGGACACTTTTCCCTGGAATTTGACTTCAAGGCTTTCAAATGTCTTAGTATTTCAAACTTCGACCAATTTTTGTTGGCTATATGATTTGGCTTATGTGACCATAACCAACAGTTTCAACATGCCCTTATATAAAGTATAAATCTTTGGCAACAATCCATGCAAAATATTTTAAAAGGAAGCAATGTAGGTCACAGATCTTACATGTGGAGCAGAATAAAAAAGATTAATATAATTTATAATACATCATAGTTGAGTAAATAGAAAGACATAAGTAATTATCACACACCAACACTAGTCAAGTGAATTTATTAAAATGTTTACACAACATAATACAGCAAAAGCTAGAATTTCAATTACAACACAAGAGAAATAGCACCACTTGCTCAAGCTTGCATCAAATCAATAAAACTTTCTGTTCACCATAACAAATAAATACACATATAGTAATTTAGCAGTGAGCTGTTCTGTGCTGCACTTTTATTAAAATGTGCATCAGTGCAAACAAATATACAGTATGTGTTAGATTTACTTTCAACATAGATATACAAGCACCCTGCAGAAGTTTAATGGTGGCTAAAAGGTAAGTTTTGTAAAGCACTACTATGAATGAGGTAAGTGTGCATGTTCAAACTGTAGAAGCAACACAGATCCAGAACCATCCATGCAGAATTAGGGCAAACTGCTTAATTTTGTATGTGAGCACATTCGAACACATTGGCAGGTACAATCCAGTGGTTGTACTTTTCTCCCAAGGTTTAGTCAATAGCTTAGAAAACATAAATAACATGAAATATAAATTATTTTTAAAAACACATAGAATTTGAAAACATAACGGAATTACCAACGTGCTCACTAGATGTAAATATATATTTTTTTTAAAAAAGATCACAGCCCAGGTAAACTTAAACAAGGCAAATAAAATGATATGTAAATTGGCTCTTTACTCATTTTTCTTTTCCACAGCTTATTGAAAAAAAAAAAAAAATCCTTGGAATTGTCAACTAAATCTTTACAAGGCAAGTAAAACCAGTTATCTTTTTTTATATAATTAAATTTGTTATTGGATACCAGATGAGATAATTGTATGACCACAGTCCTCACATAACTTCAATCTGTACCAGTATTTCACTTCTTTGGGAAAATGTTTGATTTTAAAAACTTAAAAAAAAACAAAACAATGGAATTTAATTTCTTTAAGGATTGTTTAAATTGAACTTTTATGACAAAACAACTGAGGAATTGTTACAAATATGTAGTGTATGCCTACAAACTATCAGTTAATCGATAGTATACTGGCTCCAACGTCTAAAGCTTTATAGTAAAAAAAGTCTTTGATAAAGTATTCTTGTGTAAACTACCTTTGCTAAGCAGCTGATTTAAAACAAAACTACATTCTAGGCCAAGGCCAGTGTAATAGACACTGAAGTAGTAATCTACATCTTATTTCTCTGAAGAGCTTCACACAGGTTGTGGTTGGGGTCTGGTTCTTCCCTCATGATCTCTACACACTCCCATTCACCGCTGGTGCTTGACCGCTTTATTGCTTCCACCACTGTCTGCACATACAACCCATCTTCAAATGTTGGTGCCATGGCCACAGGTCCACGAGCCCACGACCTGCGTTCCTCGTGGGCCTGAAAGGACTGTCTTAAGGACTTCACCATTGAGCTCAACCCCTGGATCTGAGGCAGGGACATCGCTTTCACCTCTGGCCCTCTCCAACCATTGTCTCCAAGCAAAAGCTCCTCTTTTTTACTTCCATTTTGCTGACCATAAAGCTCTGTTCCTCTTGCAATTAACCTCCCAGCCGATCCCACTACCATGACCTCATGCACAAATGACCCTGGCATATTAAAATTTAATGTTACAGTGCAACATACTCCACTCGAGCTGGACCCTTTTCCACTCATCAACATTTGGAAAAAGCAAAAGTCATCGCTAGTGACTCGACGAATACCTCTAATAGAATTGTTCTGTTGAACAAAAGTCCTCAGAAGGCCGTGCACACGGTGAGCTCTGGCCCCAGTTAAAAAACTTACAAGATCAATTATTGTTGACCCAATAGTGTGTAGACCACCTCCTCCCATAAGCTCTTCACATGTCCAGCCATATGCCTCATCCAAAAGGCTGGGTCCATACACTCGGATGTCACACACCTGCAGCTCTCCCACATATCTCTCAGCCAGCAGCTTTTGCATTGCAACAAATGTCGGGAGGAAACGCAGTGAATTTCCCATTATGCTGAGCAGCTGAGGATAATACCGGGCAGCAGCTACCATCTTGAATGAGTCCACAGCAGTTGCGGCCTTCTCACAGACTACATTTTTTCCAATACCTGCATAAACAAAATACATTAAAATACATGTAAAATAAGTTAGTATTGTCATTATTAACATGATTATTTCTGTACATCATTTGCCCAGCTTTCAAAGTAAAACAACTGAGCCCAATATCTTTTCTACTGCCAAAGTCGAACAAACAAAATATCTCAAACCACTACATTGCCATGTAAATCTAATTTGTAAAAAGAGTCCAGAAAATTTCAAAGGAGTGATATGCATCAGATTTTAGCAGGGAAACTCTCAGGAAGTTGCAAACTAAAACAGGAAACTGAAGTCATCATGCTGGAATCCTGTTGCATTTAAATGGTAATGTGGATGTACAGATTGTACAGTGTTGTATTTAGGCTAAACATATTTCATATTTATGACCACAGAGCACAGAGGATAATTTTTAAAGTCCTACCTAGCGCTTTGACTGCAATCTGCCTTGTCATTGAGGGTGGAATATAGATACACACAAGGTCAACCTCTTGATGCAGCAAAACATCATCAGATCGACTTGTATGAAATGGAATGTCAAGCTCTCTTGCTAAGCCACTTGCTTCCTCTTCACTTCGTCCCCAGAGAGCATGGACCTCAAACCCCTCAGATTTCAACAAAGGAACAAGCACTCTGGCTGTGGCCCCAGTGCCAAAAACACCAACGCCTGGCAGCATTGTGGCACTTTAGGGAAGTAAAATTCTGATCATCTTTGTCCCATATTGAGGAAATTGGTACTTCTCTGCAAAACAAATGGTTGTACAGTTAGTAATAGAGAATTAATATAAATAAAACAATATTAATAAAATAAAACATAATAATAATAATGAGGAGAAGAAGAAGAAGAAGAAGAGGAAGAACCAGGTACAAGATACTGTATCTTACCACTTATCCTGAATGTAAAATCAAAGACTATCTAGAGGACATTATGTATTCATATATTTTTATAGTTTGTACTACAATCATAACTGTACATAATCATAACTTTATATATATATATACACTATATATATATATATATATATATATATATATATATAGTATATATATATATATAGATATATATATATATATAGAGTATATATATATATATAGAGTATATATATATATATATATATATATATATATATATATATATATATATATATATATATATATATATATATATATATATATATATATATATATATACATACATACATATATACATACATACATACATACATATATATATATATATATATATACATGAGTATATATATATATATATAAAAGAGATATATATATATATATATAAAAAACACACAAAAGCACCCAGTGACGAACCTGGGAGAAAAAAAAAACCCTCTAGCTAGAAAACAGACAAGCTCGGCATTGTCACCATTGCTGGTTTGGACACTTGACAAAGCTAGCTTTGTGTTGTGTACACCAGTTAGTCCTCATAAAAATAAACTTTCCCATGACACAATAACGTAAATTTTCGAAATGAGGGTAAAGCAATTTCATAAAACCAGCGACACTGGAACTGGATACTAGAACTCAGTGAGGTTACTATACATATTTAGCTAACTAGCATTTCCATCAGCTAACTTTAGCAGGATAAGACCCGGAACTAGAGACACGAATAATCAACTGTCGAAATACACCAGAATTTGTTAAAAAGTAAATTCTTCAGAGATATCCAGGGGGTATTATAATATTAGCACAGTATTTTTAAAGCAACAAAGCACCTTATATTAGCTACCTACCTCCAAAAACACTGGTCATCCACAGCGCTGGTCTTCACTGAAGAGGCGCTGCCCTGTTGTTGCCTATGGTAACTCCAGCGGGGACTGGACTGATGCGTGTTCATGTGTCCAACCAGGTTCAACCATCTGACTTCACCCGGGGGACTGCCACTCTAAAAAGAGTAAAAATACTGATCAATGTATTATAGCAAAACCCGCTGTAAAACTACTGTGCAGGAGCAGTTGAGTAGTTAGTTTCACGTAAAATGTGAAATCAATATTTACCATTTACTCAGAACACTTCCGGGTTGTGCCCTTTCTTTTAAATTGTTAATTTTACAGTTATTTAGACAAAGTTTTTAGTAGCTTTGTGTTCATCACTGATGGTTCATGATTGATTCCCGTGTTTGACAGGATATGAATCCACAGTTTGGCTGGAGTCTATAGTTTGACCAGAAGGGGGCGCTACCCAACAAATCTTTGGCTAACGACTCGCAAAGGATTGTGGGATTTTTAGTTCCAAGAGCAGGACGGTGCAGCGAGGACAACAAAACCAGACTTTTTCCAGCGAAAATACAGATTAACACCTCGTACGTAGCGCATATTATATTTATGTTTTATAATACATCCAGTTAATACCGCAAAACTGCTCTAAGGTTAGCAGGCTATGAACTGGAAGCCCTTGGTTTTGTGGGACGTGTAGTTTCGCTTGTAGGCCGCTAAGGTAGATATAAATGTATAGTTAACAAACAACTGAGAACAGTTGTTTAAACTCTACACAATATTTATATTTTCAGACTTGGAGTGGAAGTAAATATGCCCGGGTTCACCTGCTGTGTGCCTGGCTGCTACAACAACTCGCATCGAGACCGGGAGCTGCGCTTCTACACGTTTCCGAAAGACGCCGCGCTCAGAGAGCAGTGGCTGAGGAACATCTCCAGAGCCGGGGTCAGCGGCTGTTTCAGTACTTTTCAGCCCACTACAGGACACCGGGTGTGTAGTGTACACTTTGCAGGCGGGAGAAAAACCTACACCATACGAGTCCCGTCGTTATTTCCCTTGAGAGGCGTGAATGAGCGGAGGAACAGGCGGGGAAGAGGAAAGAAGGTGTCTGCCCCTGCGCCAGCTCCTGTGCCCACTCCCGCCCCAGCCGCCACCTCCGGGATTATTATTAGTAATTTGAGTGTACCAGAAGGAACAGAGGGGACTGTTGGTGGTGAGGCCAACAACGATGAGATCACTGTTGTCCAGATTGGTCAAAACGGTGAGTATTTAGGTACAGCAAGACTTCCCGCTCAAACTGAAGGGACTTGTTATTCAGCACCCGTAGAAGACGATACAACAATCGATGAATCAAAGACAGACACGAGGGCAGTACTTGTCCAACCCACAGTGCAGTACGTGAGTGTGACCAGCAGCCCTCTGGACCACTCTTATTCACTGACCACCGGGACTACATCATCCGAGCTGCTGCGTAAACTGAACGAACAACGGGACATCATCGCACTGATGGAAGTCAAGATGAAGGAGATGAAAGCCACTATCCGGCAGCTGCGGGTCACAGAAGCAAAGTTACAGGAGGAGGTCCGAGAAAGGGACAGGCTCCTCGTTGGCCTCGGTAGCCCCACAGTTGTAAATAGCTCCAATTCCCGGAAGAAAGTTTGACGCTCAGTGACTTTACATCTGCGTTTCAATGCCTGAGATGGAGAATAACAAAAACAGTAAAATGAGACCGGTGATTTTTTTTTTTTTTTTTTTTTAAGTCATAGACAGCCCTATTTTGTATCAAAATGTGAGCAGTGTTTTTACTATTAAAGGGGCTATGTGTAGCGTTGGTTTTCAGTGCCATGGTGTTAAATACCAGAGCACATCCAATAAAATATTAATTTTGAGAAAAAATTTCACATAAAGCTAGTGAAATTACATATATCAAACCAAACAACATGTGTACATGTAGATTTTTAAAAGACTGTCAGGTTGGCCATGTGCATTATCAAAACAAGGGTTGTACAAAAAATAGCAGTGTACAGCCGAACTGGCAGCTTTCAAATTTTCCACTGAAAACATACATCAATTATGAATTGTTGTTTAGTTTGTGGTTTTGTGAAATGCTGTTGTTTTCAGGTTTAGAAAATTAAAGGAATTGTGAATATTCTGGAAATCTGAAACTGTCTACCCTTTTATTATGTCAATGTTTGTGGTAGATTACCTGGAAATATATTTGTGTAAGTTTTCAGCAATACTGTAGTTTCCCATTTATATATATGTATATGTATATATATATGTATATATATATATATATACACACACACACATGACGATAACTTCTAAAACTCTGAAATAGTTTCAGTGACATATTTTCACAACTGTGATGCATTCTATAAATTTACCTTTTCACTGTGATGTTGATTTATCCAAATATATTGTAACCCTACATGTCCCCTGAGGGTGGCAGTGTTCTAAAGTCCATAGAGAACAAATCTTTCCTATGTCTGTCTGCCTGATTTTGCTGATTTTCAGAAATTCTATTCAGTTAAATATGTACGAAGGAGTGTAAGGGTCACATTAAATAAATTATGAAGGCGCTATGAGAATGAAGTGACATTTTGACATTAAAATCATGAATTTACCAGCATGAAGAATAAAAATCTATGATGGATGTAGAACTTTATATTGCTTGCCCTTTACATTAAACAATAACAACAGTTGACTCATTTCCCTGGGAATGACCCCATGAGCCTCTTTGCTTAGCTCAGTGCTCCTGGGCAGGAGGATCATGCTCTGATCCACAGCCACAGGAGTGGGATTCTTGGTGTGATTTTCACCAAATTTGTTCCCTTGGATTTGGTGCTTTCTACCCTTTTTTACAGACTTGTGGAGCAGTGCACAATCTGACATTGGTAGCTTGTGTGCAGCAGTCTGCCTGGAACATTCACAGATACAGGGACTAGGGAACAGAAGCAAGGACAGTCTGCTGTGGTCCATTCAGCATAAAGAATTTGGGATAGTAGTAGTCCACTTCAATCAACAGTTTGCGATTGTTGTGTAGGAGCGGAGAGGTGGCTGAGACTTTATTTTGTTAAAATTAAGCAATGTCTTTTTTTGGCCACAACTTAAATTTTAAAATATTACGACTTTATTCTCATAAAATTTTGACTTTATTCTCGTAAAATTTTGTCTTTTTCTGGCTTCGACTTCTCTCAAATTACGACTTAACAACTTTATTCATCTAGCGTCCGCATAATTATTATTTTTTAATTTGACATCTATAGTCCGTCATATAACTGAGTATAAGGGTCACATTGAAAAAATAAATAAGCAGCATTGACCACAGCATACTGTCCTCACTGTTCCCCAGTATGTACAGGGTCTGGAGCACTGCGTCTACTCCATATCCCTGGATGCTCCAAGTATTCATCAGTTGTTAAAGTTGTTAAAGGCCAACAATATAAAGTTCTACATCCATCATTTTTATTTAAGCTTTGAACTCAAATAAGCTCCATTCTTTTGCACTCTTGTCATGGTGGCAAATTGCTCTTCTGTATTTTGACATTGACATCAGCCCCAAAATCTTGATAAAGTTATGTCTTTACTTTGACTACGACTTTAATCTTGTAATATTTTGACTTTATTCTCGTAAAATTACGACTTTAATGTCGAAATGTTACTGTCTGTGTAATCCCTCAGTCATCCAGGTCTGATCCATAGTAAAGGCCAAAGTTAATTCTCTTAACTGGATAAAAAGTTGTAGGAGTGAAGGCGTTTTGCTGCTCATCCAAGCCACTTCTTCAGTTCTGGTCAGATTTCTGGTGGACACTGCCTTATATCTATATAAGGAGTAAGGAGGAGTTAACTATGCTGAAACTGTAAACAGCTATTGTTTATAGTTTCATTCAGTCGTAATGGGCCTAATGGCTCACTCTATTGTTCTCCTTGTTTCCTTTGTTTGCTTTGGGTCTGATGATGGAGTTATATATTGTGTTATATATATTCCGAAAACAGACACATCATAACCTAACACTTTCTGTGTATGGAACGAGGGGCAGTGGTTCCCGGCCAAAAGGATGACATTATTATAGGTTCAAATGAATTGAAGAAGCTCATGGGTGTTTTAAAAAGTAAAGATAGTTACTGCAGACATGTTTCAGATAGTAGTACACATTCTACCCTAGATTACGAGCACTTCCTTGATATGATGTCTCAGTCTATTCAAGAGGTGAGGATCTGCCTGACTTAATTGGTACTGTGAGGTCGACCCGGCTGTCATGCTTCTCTCTCCAAAACAGCATCTAGTTTGGGGAAGACTATCCAGCAACACACCAGTGTCCTCAGGGAGCATCATCCTGGAAGAGCCCTGTTCCTGTAGGTGACTGTTCCAAGGTGGAAAAAGACCCTAGCACCATACTTAACTCAGCTTCTTCACAAGCAGAACTCAAGAACAAGCTTGAAAACCTAGGTCTGAGTGAGCTCAACATTGGCTCCTGCCAAAAAAGCTTTCAGTGCAAATAGAAGCTTGTCAACATGATTGAACAGTAAGAGGACATCTTCTTGCATCATCAGCTTGATTGTGGTGAGGCCAAGGGTTCTGTTCATTGCATCCACCTTACAGATGAGCGTCTGTATACCATATTGCAGCATGCCTCCAGCACATTATAAAACACTACAGCAAGTTCTGACAAATATGGAAGAGAGACCCATCTGTCAAGTCTGTAGCGACAGTAGCTCTGCTGGTAGAGTGTCCACTGATCTGAAAGTTGGTGGTTTGAATCCTGCTCTCAATATAACCATCATTGATTGAGTGGTCACATCCACTGACACACAGGTTTTAGGATTCACAGGATTTAGCTCTAGTGTCTGTGTATACTGGTGTATGAATGTGTGTGTGTGAAGGGGGTGAGTGCGTTGCATGTGGAAAACTGCTATACAGAAATGTGAAAATTTACCAGTCATGATCTGTAAGAAAGACTGCAGTTTGAGTCTTCAGGTGGTTGAATCCACCTTCTATAAAGAATGCACACCAAGCAGATTGCCTGGCGGCTCTCGGTGGCAACACATTTTTCAGCATCATGGACCTGACGTCTAGGTTTTATAACATCCCCATTAACAAAGAAGACAAGACAACATCTCTTGGGCTATAAGAATACTGTACAACAAAATGCCCCAAGGTCTGTGTAATAGCCCCACCTCCTTCCTGCGCATGCTGAGTATTTTTGGAGACCTGAACTTTACCAGCCTGCTCTGTTACCTGGATGACCTGTTTTGTTTTTTCCCCCACTGAGAAGGAATCCCTCGAGAGACTGCAGGTAGTGTTCCAGAAGCTGAAAGAGAAAAACCTCAAGTTGAGCCCAAAGAAAGTCCACAGAAGAAGAAAGGGACTGGCACATTCCAAAAGTTGACTTGGGCATCCTGGACTCCAGCTTGTGAGGAAGCATTTAACAAACTAAAGAGGGAGCTCCTTAACTGTGCAATGATGGCCCATCCCAACTTCAGCGGACCATTTGTACTATCTGTTGATGCATTCTTAGATGTGCCAAAACAGGTTCCTGATGGTGAAGATAAGGCCCATCTTGTGGCATTTGCCAGTAAAACCATGAGCGAGTGCAAACAGAGGTACCCAGCTCACCAGTTAGAGTTCATGGCTTTAAAATGCAGCATCAGAGAGAAGTTCAGTCACTGGTTGAAGAGACACAAGTTTACAGCAAGTAAGTGCAAGAAGTTGATGGAGAGAAAATCAACACAGTGCAAGATGCTTTCCGACTTGGCCTTCAGCAGTCTGTTCAGTACTTTCATTCCTCCAGTATTACCCCATGTCCTGTTAGTTCCCCAGTGGTTAAAGCAGTTGTCCAAAACCATGACAACTGGCAAAGTGACACTGAAACCCGAGCTGTACATTTCATCCAGTATGTGCAGTCACTGCATTCTGCAGGCCTTGAACCCCTTCCTGCACTGGCTGTGAATGAGCTCAGAGAACATCAGCGTTAACATGTCACTGTCTCCAAGCTTGCTTTTCCTGGTCATTTGCAAAATTAGACCACTCAGAAGCGAACATGCCAACTTTAACCCTGGCCAGTTCACTCTGCTGAAGTTTTGGGTCATACCCAGAGTCCAAGATGGGATACTTTACACAGTATGCAAAGATCCAATCAGCAAGGTTTAAAAGCTTCAGTTTGTTTTGCCACCCTGTCTTAAAAACAAAGCTTTAGCAATAACCCCCACCTCACTATACATACAAATTGCCAGACAACTGCTGAAAAAGGCTAAAGCTGAAAAGACTTCAGAAACTGCAGATTGAAAACAGTGTGAGAATGCTGCAAGATGGTAAATGGTGTCCAGCACGGGTCATTGGAATCACCAACCACGCAAGATTCTGTGGTTTTGACAGCAGATGAAGAAGGAACAGAAAGTTTTTGATGTTTTCAAAGAATCCTCAGAATGTACAACAAAAAGGAGCAAAAAGCAGTTACTAGTGCAAAATCTCAGCGTGGACATGAATTGGGCAGAAAACCTGTAACAGCTCATTTTAAGGTCAGTGTCAGTTCAGAACAGGTTCCTCTTAGGTCAGCTAGTGGTCCTGCTGTCATCAAACCAAAGGGTTGTTTTTCTATACCATTTTCATAAGTAGTTAAACCCCTTAAATCCATGTTTTAAGGGGTTTACGTGTGAAAAAACAGCAATTGTTATTTTGTTTACAATGGTTTTAAGCATGGCATGGGACGTCAGGATATGCAATAATTGAGTTGACCATCAGGCGGCACTGTACAAAAAAAGCAACCAAGCATGTGCGCCCTGAGTTCATGGCAAATAACAAAATTCTCACAATGCAAACTATGCAAACTATTAGTGTGTTTTTTAATGTGCCATGCATATTATCACCAGATAATCGAGAGAAACGGATAAATGAATGAAAGGCATTGAGCAGGTCTTAATCCCATCTGGATTTTTTTACTCTCAACAGTTACATAATACTTTAATCCAGAGCTGTCAATCAAACCTCCTATAACACACCAAGCACAACAGCTTTTACAACAACTAATGTACTATTGTCCATCCTTTAAGAATAATCACATAATATATACAAAACAATGGACAGTGTGAAACTCATCATTCCTGTTTAAAATCAGAACCTTTATTTTTGCACATTGAAAGAAAACCAACCTGTGTGACAGACCTCATGTTCAAATCATATAACAAAAACAGAATTTCTTGAAATACTTGTTACTGTTTTTAAAGTGAGGCCAAAATAAACAGTCAGGTGTATTATATTGTGTTATAAACTTCAGCATTTGAAAAAACAATGAGGAAGTCTGACAGAGTGAGTCTTTGATGATATTGCTTCACAAGATTCAGACAGATTATTTTGTAGTTAATGGTTGATCTAAGCTGCAGATTAACAATAGGTTTTTCTTGTGTCTGTATATGTGATGTGGGACATACACTAATGCACAGACTGAGAGCCATCTGGTGGACATAGCAAGAGATTTGGAGGCTCAAAAAAACAAGAGATATGCTAAGACAGATGCACACATCTGAATCATTTGTACAAGATTGATTTAAAGTCACATTATTTCAACATCAATACAATACAAGTGTAACTATTCTCATAGGCCGCCCCCAACCAAGCTCCCACTGGGACATTACCCATCTGTCAGTAAACAAATTATACTGCAGTAAATGTAGTACTTTTTATTTAATTGAATTAGTGATTAATATCAATATGAATATGTTACAAATTTGAATACTGATTGTGCAGTAAACAATACCAGTAATTGATTTATCTATCAAATGTAAATACACCGGAAATGAGAACACACTAATCCAGTGTGCTCCTGCGATGCTGTCATTGGTCTGCCACCCCCCCACCCATCCAACACACATGCATGTACACATGCAGCATCAGGGCAGTTTTTCTTTGTTAATCCAGCTGGACAGTCCTTGGCAATGGTGCACTTTTGCACCAAGGCCATTTTTAGCACTAATGAGGAAAAACTCACATTTGGGATTTTCAACCTGTAGCAGTTACTTGTAGGCCTTCCAGTCCAGAAGTGGGACTCATCGTGGAGGACACTGCACAGTCAAAAGATGAAGTCTTCTACGTATCAGCGTATCACCTCAAAGATGCTGCTGAATTTTGCATCTTTTCTCTGTAAGAATTTTTTTTACTATTATTACAATTGTATGACTGAAATGAATGTGCTGCAAGACAAGATTTTGTCTTTTAATTATCAATACAATTCTTAGGAATTCCTTTTTAGGTGTTTGTTTGTGTGTTCCTGAAAATAAATTAATAACATTCAAAATTAACAGCAAATGAACATAACTTTGGAATGTATGCTGTACAAATTCACAAAACAACATGAAATTACAAATTAATCTACATGCAGATTCATATTCTATAAAATCATAATAATAATATTAGTATAACATAATCAATTTTACATAGCACTTGATGTAAGACATTTTTGTGTGCCCACAAAAAGGGTAACGTTATGGTTCGACAGCACCTGGTCTCACTAATGCTCATCTGGCGAGAAGGGAGTAAATCTCTATATCCCAGCTCCGAAATCATGCATAAAGCTTTCCCACAGGAATGAGCGATTTAGTGCAGTTTGATGCTTTTGTTTCCATGTCAGCTCTACACAGGCCTACATAAATATTCCTAAACAAAGACAGAAAAAGTATTACATAAAAATACTTCCTCGTATTTTCTTAACAGGTTTAGTCACCTTGAGTTTGGGAGCTGCGATTCCCCCTTCCTGTGGTTCAATCTACAAGAGTTTTGCTCAGTGTTTATTAAAACTTGGAGACAGTTTGGTGGAAAATCAGCCTGACCAGAATACACAGGACATTGATGCAATTTGCAGGTATGTGCAAACAATCACACTAATAACTACACTATTCCTGTGTCTAAAGGGATTATTATTTTTAAAACTTTTATTTTAACTGAAATTGCTTTAACTTTAAACCACCTATAAGTCACCTTGTGTGTAACTACTTGAAGTGAAAAGTTTGCCACATGATAGTGTTGGAGATATGAAGTTTATAAAATCAGTATAACATCAGTATTAAACTATACCTTCAAAGGTCCTGGAATGAGTTTCATGACTGTGCCAATGCCGCCCTGGCTGGATGTCCTGGAGAGGCAGCAGCAGTGTGGGAGTCTCTGCGAAAGGAGTCAAGGAAGACAGAATTTTCAGGAAACCTCTATGAGATGTGTGCTAGCCGCACCACCCTCAGCCCCGCTACTGTGCCTACAGCCCAGAGTCCCCCCACGTCAGAACAGACTAACCAAGAGACACTTAAAGGGAAGACTTACAAAGATGAGCCTACTGTTAGCTCTCTGTTTCTTCCAGTCTGCAGCACCATGCTTCTCTTTTTCAGTGTATAGCTGCTATACCTTTGCTTAAACACGCAACAGTTTGCTTATTTAGTTTGCGTGACAATCTTCAAACTGGCCATGTTGACCGGAATAGTACTATCCTAAATATATCATGTGGGATCTGAATATGAACCTGGACTCAGATAAAAGAAGACCTGAAACAGTGGTTGAACAGTCTATGGCCTAATACTTCAACAAGGAGAGGCTGGTTGATGAGAATATCAACATGTGGATTGAAATATACAGGATGTCCATGAAGTTTCTTTACAATTTTAAAATTAAATTACAAAGGCAATTCATAAGATATACTGTATTAATTAGATTTGTTCTGTTGTACTCAGTGGTTAAAAAAGTTTTTAATCACATTGCATTTTTGTATGTCAGGCATCCTGTTGATTAAAGAGGTATCCTTTTGAATGAATCCCAAAAAATGGCTGCTCCTCAAGAGAAGGCACAATGTGTGGCATGGTTTATTGAGACAAAATCGGCCAAACTACACAGCAAAGTATGGAAGAGATTCACCATCACGTCCCTCAATTCATGCACAGAACAAAATATTTATGGAGTGTTTGATAGAAAGAGAAGTGGGAAACTAAGAACATCTGAGAATTAATGGTGCTCATATAGAGGTGTATTAAATGAGGTTTAAAAAACACACTGAGTACAATAGAACAAGTCTGATTAAGATATCTTATCAGTTGCCTTTGTAATAATTTGTTTTAAGTTGTAAAGATAATTTATGGACACCTTGCAGACTCTATGGATCCTTGCTGATATGCATGCATTTGTGCAAGATGAAAATACATTTAAACACTAATTAAGTGTCCCATTTCTTTAATTTTCAGAAAATGTGTCCATGGCAATGTTTTGTTATTCAAAAAACAAAAAAGTATAGGCCTATTGTATAACACTGTGTATTTCAACATGTTATTTCAAAACCATTGGTCAATTCTGTAATTGTTTTATATTTGTTAACAAATACAGCACATGTTTCATTCAGCAGTTCAATTAAATGTTGTTTCATATGTGAAGCATTGTTGATTCCTGTGTCCGGGCATGTAGGCCAATGTTCCTCACATCTCTGTACTGAACTGTCACTTATTATAGGTTATTATTAGTTTCAGTTGAATTATTTGGATGTGCTGTTTTCAGTCTGCCACATAAGCCTCATGTCCTCACAACACCTTGCTCTCACTCTAATCTCTGATTGTCCCACATATTTATTTAAAACTGACACACAGACACGCGTGCGCACACACACACACACACACACACGCACACACGCACACACACACACACACACACACGCGCACACGCGCACACACGCACACACACGCACACACACGCACACACAAATACACACCTAAATCCAGATGTTATAGCACACTTACTTTTGCAGTTATTTACAATCTCCAAAATTGCCAAAATGATATAGTCTGAGAAATGTAAATTTTCTGTTGTATTCAACTGATAATACAAAACTAACAGTGCTGATTTGTCCTTAAATACCTGACTAAAATGATGCACAATTCAATATTTGTTTCTGAACGCGCTAGCGTACAAACAAATGCCTGGGCTTTTTGTGAAACTGAGACTCTGTGGTTTTGGCCTCTACTATCTGGTTTACTCTTATAACTTATAAGTTGTAACAAGCTATACACAGAGGAACGTCAGATTTCAAATCCCGCCTACATTTCTGGGGGTAAATATAAGGAGGAGTAAATCTGCTGTCTGGAGGGATGGTCTGCTAGACAGTAGATTGAGTATTTGTTGGGTTTTGACCATTCTCTTTTGAAAGCGGAAATCACTGAATGTTAATGTCCAGATGGAATCCTTCAATTTTAGGCTTATTTTAGGCTTATTTTGTTAATTTTCTTATTTACCCCAGAATGGTTGAACAGAAAATTTGTGTTACAGCTTTCCCCGTATTGTTTTACATACACAAGTACTTCACAGTTCCATTTTAATGGATGACTGACAAAAAGGAATAAATAAAGAAGAATTACAAGAGCCCATGGGTGAGCCCAGCTCTTCTTAAGAGGTTTCTCCTAAGATGAAAAATACCCTTCTTGGCCAGTTGGCTTTTTGACAGACATGTTAATTAATATGCAATAAATAATAAAATTAAACTGTATTAAATGTTTTGTTTGTTTAGCCAATGAGATATGTCTTTATGTGGCCAAGGCTACATTTATAGATAATTTTTCTCTGCTTTTTATTGCTTTTTATTCTCTTCTTTATTTCCCTATGGCCTCTTCCAAGTGGGATATGCCCTGAACCTCTCTCCAAAGAGGTGTCTCAATATGGAGGAACAGTGGCTGTACTCCAGGCTCCTCCCAAGAGACTTACCTCCTGAGATAATAAAAAAGAGTCCTGACCTCTTTTCCTATTGTATGTGTTGCCTCAAGCCTTAATGGTTATAATAAAATGACTTAAGTAAAACTTTTTACCCCAGTGGCTCCTCTGTAAAGTCATAG
Source organism: Periophthalmus modestus (assembly GCA_019594935.1). Taxonomy (NCBI): domain Eukaryota; kingdom Metazoa; phylum Chordata; class Actinopteri; order Gobiiformes; family Gobiidae; genus Periophthalmus; species Periophthalmus modestus. The sequence goes on from JAIEZT010001214.1 coordinate 30,703,079, forward strand.
AGGCCCCAGCTGGACCACACCAGACAGGTCAGACCTAAAATAGAGGAGGCTCACAGCAAACATGCTCACCTTAGTGTTAAATGTGTCACGCCAGGGTGAAATGTTTAATTATCTGAATATACAGCTGGTGTGGGAGGCACAAGGTAATAAAGGGTAGCATCATTTCTGCAATTTCACTTCAGAGCATGAGACACCAAGCCACACCAGGTAAGACCCAGAAAAGACAGCAGTAAACTATTTTATCTGCAGAGGAGAAAAGTCCAGACGAGGGACATGGAGGAACTTGCCCGGGAGAGCATCTGCCTGTTCTCCCGCTCTGCCTCGCACACAGACCAGCCCAGACTGGGCTCTTTTGGAGCTGTGTTCATCATGCTCAAGTCTGCGCTGGGAGCCGGGCTGCTCAACTTTCCCTGGGCCTTTGAGAAAGCAGGAGGAGTGACCACTGCCATCTCTGTGGAACTGGTTGGTAATTTCAGAGAACTTAAATGTTCAATTCATAATAATTGTGGCTTAAGACTAAAGTAGGGCCCACTCTGCAGCGTTTCTTCACCCCTATCCATTTAGACCTATTATTTTATGTAACCTCTGTCTATTTGTTTGTTGGACGTATGAAATAGCTTTGTAGGCTATTGGTTTGAAAAGTTTTTGTTAATTACTCCATACCCCATGTTGGCACATGCGTATAGGCTAGATTTTAAATTGATGTTAAAAATACACTTGCGAGTATATAACATTGCAGACTGTGTTAATGAAACTAAAGATATGACTAAGATATATGTAGTCCACCACATTTGACATAGAGAGCCTATATGTCTTCTGAATGTGAAAAGGGCCTTGCTCTTCACAGGTCACCTCTAATGAAGGATCAAGTTTCAAAGAGATTCATATTCTTGGTAATGTTCCTGAATGAAAGAAAATTCCATACATCAAAGAGTTCAACAGGTCCAGACAGACAGATTACAGGGCAGATTAAAATCATTCTTATTCTACAGCTTATTTAACTGGAACTCACAAATACAGATGTAATGACATACAGTTTATTGCACATAACAACACATCAATGTAAAGGTGTGTGTGCGTATAAGACTGTCAGAGCTGGAAACAAATGTAGTAGACACAGTATATTTTTGAAACTTTACGTCACTGGGAGTGTATATACAGATTATACTCCCCATAATGTCTGAATACCTGCTCACAAAATCAAATTTACTCCTCCAAAGTCTCCTCCACACTTTGCTCCAAAATAATGTTACTTTAAAATAATATTACTCTAGTAGAACTCTCAAGAAATTACCCAAGAGTAAAATGGTGACTCTTAGACTAACTGTCTGGGTGAGCTGACATAATTTGACCTCAATGTGACGACAAAATATTAAATAATCCGTAAAATCTGGCATATTCAAAGAATAGACCACAAAAGGAGAATTACATCTGAACGATATAGAAATTCAATGTTCAGTATTTAAAATATTATCAACATAAAGCTTAGGTCACTTTAAGACTTACTCATTGTGGGAAGCATAACTTTTAACTCAAGTAAGAATACTATTACACTTAAAAACACTCAGAGAAGCACACATTTTTACAAAAAATGTACACAAGGAAATGTAACTACCTCTGGTATGAAATAATATCTGTATTTCTGTTTAGGTGTCTCTAGTGTTCCTCATCAGTGGTTTGGTGATTTTGGGCTATGCCTCGTCCATCAGCCGACAGAAGACCTATCAGGATGTGGTGAGAGAGGTGTGCGGTCGTGCTGTGGGGCAGCTCTGTGAGGTGTGCTTCTGCTTCAACCTCTTCATGATCTGCGTGGCCTTCCTGGTGGTGGTGCAGGACCAACTGGAGAAATGTAAGTCCTGACTTAAAGGTGCATCATATAACTTTTCTAACAAAGGATGTCTCCATGGAGATGCCTTGATTTTTTTATCTATCTATTTTACATTTTTAACAAGCTAGAACTCAAAAAATACCTTGAAAAACATTCATTCTGGGAAGCCTCTCCACAGATCTGACCTGTAACTTGACCTGCTTTTCTTCATGGAGTTAGATAAATATAATTTATCCAACTGAGGAACATTCCAAAAAAATCAATAACCATGGAGACAAGTAGAGGATGGACCCTGAGCAGAAAAGTTACATAGTGCACCTTCAATCCCCAAAACGTAATGACCAAACATATGTAACCATAGCATAGATATACATATTATCTCTCTAATATTGTAGTAAAAGCTGAAGTTAAATCTGTCAACTGAGCAAAACGTTGTAGGAGTGAGAAAGTTTGCTGCTCATCCAAGCCGCTCCTTCAGTTTTGGTCAGATTACTGGTGGACACTGCCTTATATCTATCTGAAGGGAGGAGCTAACTACACTGAAACTGTAAACAGCTATTTTCTCCAGTTTCAGTCTTAATGGCCTTCATTCAACCTTAATGGTCTTACTGGCTCACCTTATTGTTCTCATTGTTCCTTTTGTTTGTTTTGGGTCTGAGGATGGGATTGTAGGTAGGGGATAGATTATGTCTCAGGCCTCCATTCCTGTTAAAGAAAGAATCATCTTTCCACACAAAAATAGCTTCATAACTCCCCTCTCAAACCATTTCTTTTCTCTGGCTAAGATCTGAACTCACTATCATCAAAGGTTAGTGGCTTTGAGATGGAGATGCACAGCAGACTGGGGTCCAGAGGAGCTCTCACGACAGTGTTGGTACATTTTCTTATGGAGTAGCTGTTTAGTTTCTCCAGTGTAACGCTCACTGCACTCTTCACTACACTGAATGGAGTAGACCACATTGCTTTGTTTATGGCTTGGGGTTTTGTCTTTTGGGTGAATAAGTTTCTGTCTTACCTACAAACACTTAAAGAGCAGTGTCCACCAGCAATCTGACCAGAACTGAATAAGTGGGTAGGATGAGCAGCGAAACATCTTCATTCCTACAACGTTTTGTCCACTTTGGATTTTACGATGGATCAGACCTGGCCCGACCGAGGGATTACACAGACATCTCTAATATTGTCTTGATTATTCACTGTTGTTTACACTAACCTATTAGAGTAGTTGTTCAGTCATAGGTTATGAACAAATTTCAAAATGAGAGAAATTGCAGACAAAACAAACAGTATTGAAGAACATTCAATGACACTATGATATTTTAAAGAAAAAAATAATGCAAATCTTGTACTGTTATCATCTATAAGTCATGCATATGTTTTAATTAACTTATCTAATGTTGAAAGGAACACACTATCTAGTATAAAAATATAGATTTCTATAAATCCCCTTGTAAATACGATATACTTTCAGTAATGTTTTGTTGCTAACATTCTGTGAAGACATAAAAATATAATTATGGCATCTCATTTTTGCAATAAAAAATGTATCTCTTGCATTTCAATTCTATTTCCATTTTCAATTTCAGTGGCAAAAGCAAGTGACCCATTTTTGTACTGACCACCTGAAAACCTTTAATCGTTTTACAGCTGTCACTATATTACAGTATACTGGGGTCTTGATTGGATTTACCAGCAGTAAAATACTACAATGCAGATGTTGCAGTCTTCTGAGATATTGTTAACAATGTATTTTTTCAAATAACACATTTCTTTCTATTGCTCATTAACATTAAAGCATCTATGCACTCATTAAACACATAGTCAACACATTTGCATTCTGAAAAATGTAAATGAATTCATAAATCAGCCGGGTACAGCTGTATATGAGGCACACGTACCTCTTTGATAGTTCTTCTATATGTTTGTTTATTTATTATTTTATACCTATGAATAATTTATGCCAAGGCTTTACTCCACAGTGTGTATTTCTTTATATGAAACTGCCACTGGCTCCACTGAGGCAGAAATGCCATATCATTGGTACACGGACCAACGCTTTGCCCTCTTCATCATGTGTCTGGTCATTATTTTGCCACTGTCCATCCCAAAAGAAATTGGTATCCAGAAATACACCAGGTACAAGCCTTACCTATGGACCAGTGACATACGACTCAGGCCAAGCCTTCATGTTATTAAACTCTTATTCTTCTTGTGTCAGTGTGCTGGGGACACTGGCCGCTACGTACCTCTGTGTTGCGGTGATTGTCAAATATTATTTGATGGAGAGCCACACTGTCATCATCACTCCAGAACACAGCCAAGGGTCAGCAACCAATAACAGTTCACTTAAAGCTGCCTTCATATTTCACACCCCTGTATAGAGCTTTTATTAATTCAGTTTTATTTTGCTCTTGTTCTTTTTCAGAGTGAGCTCCTGGGCATCGATGTTTAGTGTTGTGCCAACAATTTGCTTTGGTTTTCAGGTAAGGAATGAATATAATAAGTTATTATTATTATGATTATGATGATTGTGCATAACTCCTGAACATTGAAAGGTGAAATCAATTAACCAGGAGAGGATGTGTCATTAAGCGTGCCATTCAATGAGAACTGCACATCTAGGGAGGATTATATGGTTTGTAAAAATTTGGGACTCCATAGTTCCCTCCATTAAATAGTGTGTAAATTGTGTGATCCTCTTTGTAGGTGAAATATTATTATTCTATTTTGAATATGAAAAGACTGAGCTTGTCTCTGGTGATAAATATAATTACAGTGTCATGAGGCGTGTATAGCCATCTACAGCAGTATGGAGAACCAGAAGATCTCCCATTGGGTTGGCATCTCAGTGGTGTCCATGTTTTTCTGTTTACTCATCTACACTTTGACTGGTGAGTCAGTTATTATTGGCTTTGAGCGAGTTTATTTTGCCTTTTAATTGTCTTTCTGTTGATGGTCAGGTGTGTATGGCTTCATGACATTTGGGCGAGATGTTGCTTCTGATATTCTTATGTCATATTCTGGAAATGACGTGGTCATGATTATCTCACGACTGCTTTTTGGCATATCTATCATCACCATATATCCAATCATTCTTCTATTGGGCAGGTGAGAAACAACTGTTATATCTGTTAAAGTGAGTATGCCATTTATATTATGATTCACATGGATATTCACACCTCTCTCTGTCACTGGATCTATAACTTCCTCTACATGAGGACACAGAGGGTCAGGATGGGTAGCCTCCTATCCCAACCTCTGACTATTAGTACCGGGGTCCCTCAGGGTTGTGTACTCTCTCCTTGGCTTTTCTCTCTGTACACCAATAATCTCATTTCTTCCCACAGCTCAGTCTCTATCATTAAGTATGCAGATGACACAACCATAATTGGACTCATTACAAACAACAATGAACAATATTACCGTCAACAGATAGCCCAAACAGTCACTTGGTGCCAAAACAATCATCTCCAACTGAACACATCCAAAACCCAGGAAATAATTGTCAACTTCTCCTGCACTGCCACATCAAAATCACCCGTGTACATCTCATCTCAACCAATCACCATCACAGATTCTTTTAAATTTCTTGGCACACACATCTCCAACAACTTCAAATGGAAAATACACTCAGATCACACCTACAAGAAAGCAAATCAAAGATTATTTTTCCTCAGGCAGCTTAACAAATTCAGAGTCAGACCCAACCTTCTCACACAGTTTTATACCTCTATCATTGAAAGCATACTCACCTTCTCAATAATTGTATGGTATGGTAACTTGGACTCAAACTCACGCTAAAAACTACAGCGTATTGTCAATAAATCCTCTAAAATTATCGGTCACCCCCTTCCATCCATAGACACTTTATATCAGCGACGCATCACACAAAGAGCTTTTCGGATCACCTCAGACCAATCCCACCCTCTACATCACTACTTCACCCTCCTGCCCTCAGGGAGGCGCTACAGATCTCTGCCATCTAAGTCTGTAAGATTCAAAACAGTTTTATTCCATCTGCCATAAGGACTCTTAATCAAACCATGAACTGATCACGTCTCTGTCATGTATGTCCTGATGTTACTGTTGTTGTCTTCTATGTGCTGTATGTCTGACAACACAGATGTGAGCTCTTGTAAATGCTGTACCGGAAGCAAATTCCAACAGTTTATTTGTGTGGCCATTAATAAAGATTCTGATTCTGATTCTGAAAGATTCTGATTCTTCTGATGATAAAATTGTTAATTTGAAGCCACCATTGCAATACACAGTAGACATCTGACCTGATATGTTTTTGTTGCCCTTAAACTGTGCATGCTCCCTTAGTTTTGTAGTTTTTACATCTGCTTTGTCTGGAGTGTGTGTCTATCTAGCATTATGTAATCGCAAGTACTTTATTGCTCAGAAATATCTCAAAGTATATCTAAGTATATCTGTATATCTTTTTGCACAGATCTGTCATCCTGAATCTGATGTTGAGGCTCAGGCGTCGTAGTCATGGGATCGTCACTAGTTCGTTTGAGAGCCGCTGTCGGGTTGTCTTAACTGTCGTGTGGATTGCCATCACTCTTCTCATTGCCATGTTTGTCCCAGACATGGGCGAGGTTATCAGTGTGATTGGAGGAATCAGTGCTTTCTTTATTTTCATCTTTCCTGGTAAGAAAACTAACTCTCACTCCTTAATTTGCATCAGATGGTGCCCATCACTGATCTGTACTGTGCATACTTACTACAGGGCTGTGTCTCATGTTTATAATGCAGACAGAGCAAGGGTCATCCAGATTCAGGTCAGTGATCAAACATTTTTGTATAGACATTTTAATGTATAAAAAAAAATTCACATGTTAACATTCTCCTTTTAGTGGTGTTTTAACAGTTTGGGGTGTCATAACCATTGTAGTTGGAGCCTTCATTTTTGGACAGAGCACAACAATTGCCATTATGGAGCTCATCAACAAATTTTAAATGTGAACTCTTCCTGAGGTACTTTGTGTGCTCTTCTCTTCTTCACACTTCCCAAAGACATTTTCAAAAGACTTTAATGTGAAGTGGGGACTTGTGAGTGAGTGTGGGTGTGAATGATGCCTGTGTCAGCCTTGCATCAACCTGATCGGAGCTCAGGGTGTAGCCGGCCTAAGCCTAAATTATTGGGATGATCAATGCATCTACACTGTGACTCTGGGCATGTTTTAACCTTGTTTTGTTTGCCCAATTAATGGCAAAAGGGGTGTTCTCTATGGATAATGTGAATCAAATGTAAGCTTTTTAAAAATATGCTTTGTTGAATGTGATAAATCCTATTGTATGCTTTTTGAATAAGCAAATCCTCTGAAAATTGCCTTGTGTTTGATGTAAAAATAATAAATTGTATAAATTATATTCAACTTTTGGGTTCTGGGTGTTTTACAAGAACTGTGCAACTCAACATGATCCAGCTATTCAAAGATTTACCAATAGGGGGCAGTATTTTGCCACTCAATTTCAATTACTGTGTTGCAGTCAGTGCATAAGTTAGACCGTTGTTTCCCAACCAGTGGTACCCTTTGAAACAGAATGATTTCTGATTTAAAAACAAAGTAAAATTGAGTAATATTTGAATATAAATATAAACCTCTTTAGGAATGTTTATAGAATGGTTCAGGACATATATATCATTAACGCAACATAACAGTATCCATTGATAATAGATTTTTTATACCAAATCAGGAATCAATTTTACATGAGTGAAGGTGTACTCAGAGTGTCAGAAGAGGTTTAGAAGGAACCTGAGACAAAAAGTGTTGGGAACCACTGAGTTAACTGAATGAGCTCAGCACCACAGTGGGAAAATGAAGGCTATGTGGCCAGTAAAAATCAGGCAACTAGAATATTCAGACAACTTAATAGTATGATTTTTGCTGCATGTGCGTTCACATACAAGAGAAATCTGATCAAAAACACCTGTCGACAGGTGCCTTTTAATGGACTTTTATAGTAAATGTTGTACTCGGAACACAAAGTACAATGAATTTATAAATAAATCTCAACCCTTTCATTTCTTTGCCCTTTTTAGCATCATAAAGGAGTGGGAAATCAGAAATAAATCAGATTACTTGTTTCAGATGTAACATTTTACACGACATTTCAGTAATCTTGTAACTCTAGAAATCAAATAATGCTCAGGTTTTTAGTGTGCATGTAAACATAGCCAGTGTTTGAACGTTTTCATTTTTCTCATATGTAGGCTTCTACAAATTATTAAACCATATATTGTTTATGCTCAAACAAAAATGAGCATAACTAGCTTGTTTACTTTCTTCCACAGACCTATGCATGGCCTCAATAAGAACAGCGATTAACCCACCAGAGTACAGAAAGATGACTGGATAGCACGGTTATTCTTTATTGGCTGCAAGCTTGAGTAGTTATATCTCTCTGTGCTTGTGAGTAGCTATATGCATTGCATGATTATAATAAAAGTGACCAATGACTTACTATAAAGGCTGACAGTATCCAGATCTAGAGGGCATCTCTTTTAATATGAGATATGCTGAAGCCTTTCCAAACACTCTGCTTCATTCAGAATTGGAGCATCCACAAACACATTAACTTATCAACGCTTTGTTATGTAATGGACTTTGTAACTCATGCATATGCAGCTTACTTGACTTTAGTGTATGAGATTATGCTTTAAACTGCAGGCCAAAAGTACTAAATCCACTAAAAGCACTACGAAAACTAGGGATGCTGCACCAATCCAGCTTTTTGTGTTTCAATACCGATGTCGATATTTTGGCTTTGAGTATCTGCTGATACTATATTAACTACTACTATATTATACTGTCCAATACAGTGAAAAGACTGAAAACATAATTTATGTCCTTTAAACACAAACAGTGTGTGGTAAAGATCCACATGTTTTTGTAACTGTTATTTATCATTTACAGTACCTACAGAACAGCTTTGGTTTAATATTAACCTTGGCCAGTAAATTGGCTTATTACACCCATTTATAAACCAAAATGAGATATCGGCTAAACTGATATCTTGGAAGTCAACATCGGATCCACCAAATTTACCAGTATTGTATCAGTGCATCCCTAAAGAAAACACTGACAGATACTGCAGCCACAGATGCCTAACTTTGATAATCCTTCCCAAAACTGTAGCAAAACTTTGCAGGGATTAGTCCATAAATAAATGTTAATGAGGACATTGTAAATGTAAAATGCTGCCTGTTATATCAAATCCTTGGGGATTCGTGTTGGTAAATAAACCCAGTGCACTTGTCTCGAAACAGAAAACAAAAAGCCATTATTCCCTTTTTAGATTATCTGCTCATTCCCTTAACCCCTCTGAAAAATAATATTTCCAGCCCTCATTATTATGTGGTAGAATGTAGCAGCTTTGTTACTGAAAGATTTCTTCTAATGCAAGCTCCAAACACAGATAATTAATGAAGTGACCATTTGTGGTGGTGACATTAATTAAACTCTTAATTGGTCTTGATAAGAGCATCAACAAAATGTCTAAAAGAAACAGGCTGGCAGTGTGTTATATCCAATAGTGTATTCCATTGCAAATCTGCATTGCAACCTCTGGAATTACGTGTGGAAATACCACATGTTCTTGTAACCTACAGAAAATCCTATTATTGTTGTATTCCTGCCACCTCTTCTCACGACAGACACGGCATGCTTTGGTCTGGGCTAAGCGGCATGAGCTTTGCATGTATGTGAATGACCTTGTTTTCTATATGGACCAAGGATAAAGCGGGCAGCTGAGATCATCATGATGGAGATAGCATGCGTCCATCACTGCAGAGTGCACAAATGGTGACAGGAGATCTTTGACCTGTAGGGCTGAACTTAAGCGCGTAATCACTGCTCTGGCAATGAGCACAGGTGAAGGAGAGGCCTCTGTCACCTTGTGTGTGCACAGGCGATTAGGAGAACATTACATTATAATTGTTTTTACAGGAACACCAGTTTATTTTGGACCTCTGCACATTTTATATGTTTAACAGTCAAAAGTGCCAGAGTAATGTGGTGATAAAGCACTAAAAGGTTCATAAAGACTTTCTTAATGACACATAATGTAGATGGATTTTGTTGGGGAAAAAAGCCTTTTCCTTGTTTTGTTAGTTTCTGCTTAGATAAAGAATATAGCTGAATCAGAAAGGCAAGGAAAGTATATTTGTAATTCAAAGTGCTTTAAAGAATAAGAAAGACATTAACATCACGATACAACAAATGAAAACATAAATAATCACAAATAATCATCATGAAATTAACATTAAAGGAGAAAAGTCCAGAATAAAAACCTTTCAGTTATATGCACAGCTAAACAGAACTGTTTTGAAATGAAATGAAGAAGAATTTACTTAATCAAACAGAAGAAAGGTATACTTGTACAGGGAGTCTGTACTTACATTCCCATGCAGAGACTGAATGTTTATGCTTATAATATGAGTTTTACACATAAACTATAGTGGAAGAATGCCACTGTTTAGACTTAGTTGGTGCACGGGTAAACCAGGCCTCGTGGCAACTTGCACAATACAGTCAGACTGTGTAAGTGTTGTCTGGGTAATAAGTCATGACATCATGCTTATCACTAGTTTTTGTTCTATTTAGTTAGTTTGTTATTAGATTGATTGGAATATTTTTGCAATATTTATTGCACTATATTTGTCTTGACATATATCTATCAATCTCACAGCTGTGATTACATGACCTCATTACAATAATGAATAATAGTAGTCGTTATATAAAATAGCTAAGTAAAGTTATTTACCCTAAGAATTTGACAGTTAACATTACAATTTGCTAAGAAAATGACTATGATGATTGTTGAAATAAAATGTTATACACACTGCCCAAAAGACTGAGTTTGTCTATAATGCTTGAGGCAGAACATAACTTGCAAAATTATTATTTTGCGATTCATATTTTATATTCAGTATAATATTTAAAAACGTTACAAATTGGGAAAGTTACCTTCTACACCACTATTTATTATTATTATTTATTTTTTCTGTGAATTCAGATTAAAGATTTGGTTTAGTTCTGAATTGATGAAGCCCAAAGAATATTCTGCTTCCACACAAAGAAAGACCACATTATTACACTTCAGTTTTGCTGAAAAATAAGGTAATTGAATAACTAATGAACTTGTTGACTTCAAACTCCACCAGGAATGCACAGAAATACCAAAACACCATCTAAAGGCAGGACTGGATTTCTATTTAAGATCTACATTTTGCCCAAGACCAAAGATAAATTAGGACTACTACAGCTTAGCAACAAAGCTCCCTCAGCTCAGTATCTTTCTCAGATAATTATATACCAGTGAGTGACACAGATTGGTTGAGCATGGATGATCTGGGGTTCACTAGTAGTCTACACAACACAGTACTGAAATGGTCTAAAAGATTCAAAGAGCCTAGTTGTTTTCAAGTGGCAAGGTCGGTTCATGTTGTTTATTTTACACAATAGTACATTTTATTCTCGAGTAATTTTCAGTAGTTTAACGTGTTTAAATTGGTACTGGCTCTTTAAAATAAACCACGCCCTCTTTATTTTGCACATGCGCAGTCCAGGTTACAGTCATGTGATCAAGTTGTTTCCTTGCTTACAGACGCACTGGTGAGTGTGGCCAGCTTTATAAGTTTTCTGTCTTGTTTTCAAAAATATTCACTGATTTCTCTCCCTGTGTAGTGTGGTAGAATTGTCCAGAGGCTAGTATCTTTATTTCACTTCTTCATATACTACATTCTTGAGTAAATAGTAGTGGTGTGTATTTTTCCTATTATAAATACATGTCCCAAATGTAATGAATGACAAAGAAACATCATCAGGTTTTCCCCTGACCCTTTTTCTTACAGTTGCCTATTGGAATATTCACCCAATGCACCACTGATTAACTTGTACGTTATTAATTTATGCTTTGAAGGGATAGCTGAATTGAATAAATCATTCAAAAAATATTATCAGATCATAATGGCTTGAAGAGTACTTATCTAGTATCCAGTTTGAAAGTGATCACACTTTAAATGAGACAAAAGTGAATGAGATGTGTAAATTGATTTGTTTTTATTTTCTCAGCTGTTTAGCAAGATGGATATGGGAAATGGGACCAGGAGAAAAGCTGTGCGACAGACAAGATACAGTGCAGTGGATGCTGACCCCGACACCCTGAATGAGACGAAAAGTCTGTTCAGTAAAATTTGGACTTACGCTAAACCGTCCAATGGGAAGTGGTGCATACCAGAACCGAATGTGTCCCTTAAATACCCTGCCTCTGTACACAGTAATCTGGAGACATTGAAGACTTCACTGAATGCAGTGAAAAACCAACTCAGCGATAAAAATGTCCAAGTTTGGCACCAACACACCAACTCCACCAACCGGGCAGGAAAGGTCATGAATGCAGTTCGCTCTGTGGCAAATGCAGAGATCTGTACTCAGGCCTGGTGCAAGTTTTATGAGATTTTAGGAACATTTGATCTCATCCCAAGGCAAGTATTACAGAATGGGGAGTTAAATACAGTCCATTTGTGCGAGGCTCCCGGGGCTTTTATTTCTGCTTTGAACCACTACATAAAAACCAGTGAAAAAACTCGCTATGTTGACTGGAGCTGGGCTGCCAACACTCTAAATCCTTATCACGAGGCCAATGGTGGGGGCACAACCATTGCAGATGATAGACTGATAGCCAACACTTTGCCCTGGTGGTTCTTTGGCTCTGATAACACAGGGAACATCATGATACAGAAACATTTGTTGGAGCTCCAGGCGTTTGTAGCAAACATGTGCAGAGTGGACCTGGTGACTGCGGATGGAAGCTTTGACTGCCAAGAGAACCCAGATGAGCAAGAGGCGCTGGTGGCATCTCTTCATTACTGCGAGGTCACAGCTGCTTTGTTGCTGCTGACCCCGGGCGGCTCTTTTGTCCTCAAAATGTTCACTCTTTATGAACACACCTCTGTTTGTCTGTTATATCTGCTCAGCTGCTGTTTCCACTCTGTCCATGTGTTTAAACCTGCCACCAGTAAAGCTGGCAACTCTGAAGTATATGTTGTATGTTTAAACTTTGAGGCCAAAGAAACTGTTCGACCCTTGCTCTCAAAACTTATTCGAAATTATGGACCAAATTTAGCCCATTTAGCTCTTTTCCCAAACACTGTGATACCGGACACCTTTATGAAACAACATGAGGACATGTGCTCATACTTTCACAAGCTGCAGGTTGAAACTATCTCGGAGAACCTGAGGTTATTTGAAAAAATGAGCCCTCAGCAAAGGCAGAGACTGGACCACATCAGGGATTATGTTGCTCAGGAATATTTGCAGCGCTTTGAGGTAATGGATTTTGGATTAATGAATTTTGTCAAATGTCACTTTGCCTTTGGTGTTCTGATCAAACATGTGCATGTTTGTTTAGGTGAGGTTTCTGCCACGGAGCAGATGGATTTCTCGTAACACAGTGACTCCTGCCTGTTGCAGTGTCTCTGCGGGACGCCCTTTGGGACAGAAGAAGCAAACAGGCTCCTTCAATGAGCGCAGGGAGCTGCAGACCCTGAGCTGGAGGGAGCGTATCCACAAGAGTTGCCATGCTGTGGGTGTGCAGAGACACCTGTCTGAGCCTGCTGGGACAGGTCATATACTGCAGGGGCCCCTGATGAATTGTCAAGTGGCTTCGTGGTACATTATTGTTGGAGCTGCACTGCCTGCTGTCAGGAACTCTCCATTCTGTGAGGTTGAGCTCTTAAATCACTTAAATGAGGCGCTGGGCTCAGCTCAGACATTAGACTGGACTGGAGTTTCTCCTTGTGCCTCGTGCCGTGTGGTGTGCCCGGGATCAGTCTTATCAGATGTGGCCGGCCTCTGTGCCTCTGGTGTCCACAGTGACCAACACAGAAGACAGTGTTTGGTGTTTGGCAGCTGCACAGTGTGGGAGCCCTTTCAGAGTCTCATTGGAGATTTTGACTTAACATTTTGTGCAGAACCCTCTTTCCCACAAACAGGTGGACTCCTCCTTCATGATGGGGAGCCCTCATATCAACAGGAGATGTTAAACTGTGTTGTGGTCTCCCTGCAGCGCTTGCACTCAGGGGACGCCCTGTTACTGCCTCTGGTTTCTGCTCTCACTCGCGTAGCAGCAGCTGTAGTGTTGTGTCTTCATATGAGCTTTCGCTTGGTTTCATTCAGGTGTCCATGCCCCACTTCCTCTGTGGGGGCTGTTCTCCTCTGCATTGACTTCTGCCCTGAAGCTGCTGTAGAAATATTACCAGTTCTGAAAGAGGTTCAGACTCAAATAGCCCAACTTTTACAAGAAAAAAGTGACAAAGGTGCAAGTCACAGACAGGTGTTGCAATTTGTCCCCATAGAGGAGCTTCTCACTCAAGGCGTGACACAGTTTTTGTGCAGTCTCAATTCAGATATCATCCATCAGAAACTGCATTTGCTGATGCAGTCATAGTCATAGCAGCTTTTATGAAACTTTTATAAATTTACATTGAAGTTATATATGGTTTTAGGCACTTTTTATGTCCAAGGTTGTGAATATGCACCTGCAGAAATAATGCACACATATAAATCCAAAACATTGAAGCATGATACACAGAAATAAATTGTGGTTAAATACAGTGAGGATTTATGTGAAGTCAGCAATAATCCCAGCTGCCTGTCTGTCACACATTGTATAGTACAAGGAAGGGAATTCAGGATTTAATCCAAAGTGCCTTCGCTATATGTTGTTTGATATCGTGAGTTTTTTTTACTTTTGTGAAACACTGAGATATTCATAACAATAAATGAGAATGTCTACTTTGATTCTTTTTTTTTTCTTGATATTTGAAACTGCTGTTGTGAACCAGACAACAGAAATGTGAGCCCCACTGTGCATTAGCAAGGGTATTGGCTGTAAAAGAAGTTGTGGAAGATCAAATGTAGTTGGTCTTCTCTTTGTGATTGACAAACATAGTTGTAATCCATGCTGCGTTTAATAACTCCTGATGTATTTCGGAACGCTCTCATCCACCGCCTCTGGCTTTATAGATCATCAGATTAGTTATGAACTTGGGATGAACTCAGTGTATTCCCACAAGACACCAGCCTTCTGTGAGGGTTCTGACCTGCAACACATTGACTCATTAATTACTCCATAAATACTGTATTACACATTTATTAGGCCAGTCATATTTTTAACGAGCAGGCTCCTTATCCTGACAAGTGCTGCAAGATAAATCTCAAGTAATCACTATATGACCACTTAGCATATCGCAATGTCTAATTATTTGTCTTTTGGAACCAACAAAATTTATACTTTCCAATTTCTGTTCCAAAGAAATGACAAAATCAAAATGTTTTTTATGGTTTATAGACTTGCTTTTACTGCAGTCATGGACTAAGGCCTAAACTATAGCAAGCCTCTGTATCTGGGAATGAACCAGAATCATATTGTTCTTGTGCATCTTCCACTCTGAGCCACATGAATATTTATATCTGTGCATGGTGTCATTGCATACTTAATATGCCTATGCACCGGCAGTGTTCATAGTGGTTTGTTGTTGATGCTGAAATTGTTAATTTAATGATTTTGACAATGGCTTTTTATGCTTAAATTCTGATATCTGATTTCTTTACATTGCTGATGTTGTAACATGTTTTACCAGATGCTTTTTCCTCTCAGCAGTGCAACACTCAACACTCTCTTAAAACAGAGACGTGTCAACAAATTATAAAATTAACAAAATAAGACATTGCTAAATCTAAAAAAAAAAAAAGTAAAGAAAGTAGGCCTAAACTCTACGCTTAGCAATTTGAACATCTGCTTTGTCACAGAGCCATGCAAACGCATTGCTCACTCTCCTCCTGCAGCTGTTGTCCCGTTTGTCCTTTTCACTGGCTGCACTGAGAAGACTAATCAATCTGAAACAAAAGGGCTACCTGTCCTTCACATCTGTAAAACAAATAGATCAATTCTTGAAGGGTAAATTAAATGCTATGTTTGAGTTTGTGGTGACAGTCCCTGTGAACTGTCAGCCTGAGGGCTCTTTAATATTTACTGCCTAAAGCAAAGCTGTTCACGCCTGGCTGAACTCTCCCTGATAGTGTGTGTGAAGCTCAGCTATTTTCTGCTGTAGGAGTGGATATGTGGAATGGAAAGGACTTTCACTAAAGCAGATAAGAAATATATTGAACTGTGTTTATTTTAAGAGGGGAACTTTGACTTGTGAATCTAGTTACCATGAGAGATCCAGCCCCTCTATGGATCTATGACTGCTAAGATTAAACATGGGGTTTAATGCACCAATTCCCTATACTGCACCACAGGGGCAGTTGTGAAATCTATTTGAGTGAAGGATGCATTAATCCCTGTTTGATTTGAGTTACAGGGATGGTGGTTTTTATCAACAACCAGGAACCAAACTATGAAGTTGGAGGAATGAATACAGCTTTGGCTCAAACTCAAAAATCACCAGGGCAGAAAAGAGGCATTTGCAGTCACAAATCTCACTCTGTGGTACGTGTTTTTTTCTTCATAAACAACAACAAGCAATTAACCTCTTGACATGCAGCCTGAATTGAGGTGTCAAACTCTGTCGATGCTCAGAAATATTGTAGTTTAGTTCCCATTCTAATGACTGCTTTTATAGATTGTTCATATGTAAATCATGTTGGATGGACTCAGATTTATGGCCATGGTGGCCATATGGCCTTCCTCTTAGTCTTTTAAAATGCTAATCAGAGTAATACTTGGACTGTTAGAACTAGCAAAAAGGAAGGATGTAAAAGATTATAGTATATATGCATTCAGTATTAAGCTCATATGTTTGACACAAACACACTTGTTAAATGTATGTGAGCATTAAACTATTCATATTCCTTATATTTTTGTTAAAGCCAAAGTATGGGTTCTATTTACACGGTATCATGCAGGTGATGTGCCACCTCCAGAAAATTATACTGTACCTTCCAGTTAGACCCACTGTGCCAGTGACAAACAGAATAGCAGCCGAGACTTTTGAAATAACTTGGAAACAAAAGTTGCCGTGACCTTTATAAACAATAATAATAAAGGAATTTTCTGTATTAGACTCAGTGCTGCTGGGGCAACCTGTGGTATGTGACAGGTTGCCCCAGTGGTGCATAGACCCATCTCCAGATTTTGGTTAGGTCAGGACTACCTGGAGGATTTAGCATATATTTTCCCTTAACGGGTAAAAAATGTTCCCAGAAAAAAACAAACAAAACAAAACAGTGTGACTATGGTCTTTAATAACACACTAAAATTGATTTATAATTCAATCTAACCTGAAAGTATCTAAATAAATTGGCATTTCTTTTCTCTCATAGTTGCAATAATGTCTGTAATTCGCCTGTTTTTTTGCTTCTTACGAAACAAACCAATATTCCACAACAGGACACCATCCACAGTGCAGTGCCTTCAATGTGAAACAGGCTTTAATCTGCCATGGCTAAAATCCTGCACTCTGGCCACCAGCTTGCGCTTTGAGCTTATTGTGTCATTTTCTCTACAAAATCAAGTGTCACAGCATTAAACCCTTTAAATGCACTGCTGCTATCCAGTGATGGATTATCTCCTACACACGGGCCATTGTTTCATTTGATTAATTGGGTATAATTACAAAGCTTGGTTTATTTTGCGCATGAACAATTGCAATCAATAGTTGACAGATTATCCATTTGTCCTGTACATTGCCCTTTAGGCTAAACATGCTGCAGTTCATTGTAGGCTCGCCCACAAATTCAATAAAAGGAATTACCTGGGCAGAGGTGTGGACCCAAAACACAAATCAGATAGGTGGCATATGTCGCCCTGGCATTTATTATGTCCAAATGCACTTACACAGAGAAAAGCTTTGGTCTATGTATGGCCTTTTTATTTGTGCATGTGGGAGTGCGGCTGCGCTTGGCTGCATTTGTTTATGGAGGCTTGTCAACTCCAGATGATTCATGCAAACTCATAGCACATGAACTGATATAGGCTTCTTTTCCCTATGTGAAGTGCTCCGTCGCCTCCCCAAAACTGTGACAAGGATGTAGTGTGAAGGTTCATAACAAATACTTTTAAAATAAGACGTGGTGTGGCTTTTCCCATACGTGCAGTTTAACCAAACGGAGGTTAAATCTTTTATTATTTTGTATAGTCACTGACAATTACATTCCAGTAGTACATTTTATAGATTAAGCAAATGAGCTTCATAGTGAACTTGAAATGAATTTTGTCAAAATAGGTGGCATGAAATATCTTTATAATAAATATTCAGACACGGCCTGTTACTAAGATTGTTCATCTAAAGATGCACTATGTAACTTTTCTGATGCAAGATTTGCCAGCTGTTTGTCTCATTGAAATGATATTGCTTGGCATAAAATGATCCACAGTATGACATTAAACTTATATATTTGCATTTATGCAATTACAAGTGTTTGTTATTGCTAAAAGATATCTTAAAATACATGCAGACCGTTGTACATTTGATGAATCTTAATCAACTTGAAGTTTAGTTTGACTTTGTACTGTTTTGTGCATAGGCTTAATTGGGATACTCTGACCTTTCTGAGTTTCTTAAGTGAAGTGAAGATGACTTTTGTGTTTTGTTTTGGGAGACCCTGAACTCAGACCGATAGTGACTCAATTACCACTATAAACATATCAGAACATTTATATTTAATGTTTTGCAAATTAACATGTCCATTTTGTATGCCAGGCATCCATCGCTCCACCAGTGTTGGATAATTGTCCTCCTGTCCCAGGTATTTAAGCTCTCTGTTGCATCATCCAGATGTACAGGGCCGCTGTCTCCTGTGGCACGGTTGCGGGGGGAGGTTGTTTTTGAAATGTGCTCACAGGAGGTCCAGTGTATTAATTGTTCCCCGAGGAAGAGGGAGTAGAAAAACTGCTTTCTCTACCTTTGCAAATGTGAAATTTATCAGCTCTGTGCTTAATAGATGTTTAGGCCACATTGTGAGAGACTGAATGCCTTTGCAATCTCAGCAGTGAGTTTGTTTTGTTAGCCAACATGCACGCTGGGAACTGTGGAGATGTAATCAGCAAAACACAGTTTCACATTGTCATATTAAGCGTTTTTATTTAACACAACATACTTTCAGTGGTGAGTTTCCTGAGCTTGGACGATTATCAGTTTTGATCATATTTAACTTGCAGCAGTTGTGTTGTGGTACTGATGATAAAGGGTGATTACTGCGATGAAGCACCCTGTCATTCTAATTTACACAAATGCCATACTCCTACTTTGACTTCTGCTCGGATGTATTAACACAGCAACTAACATCAAATCAGACTAATTCAATCTACCACATGCACAATTCACACACATGGTCTAATCCAGCATTTCTTACAACAACTTGCACATTGGTTGTGCCATGGGGCATGCAACAAAACTGTGTCTGCTGTGGATGAGGCAATAGAAGACAAGCAGCTCCATGGGTCAGTGTTTAGACCTACAGCACCATTCAATTGTGATTTAAATAGACTTTTTAAAAACTGTTTTGCCAAATATATACTAGCATGTAGTAATTTTAGCTTCTGGGTAAGTTTAGTTTAGTTGATGTTGTTCACAACTGTGACTATTCATTCTAAATCAACTGTGTTGGGAAATTTGCTGTGATCCGTAAAAATAAATAAATTTGAAATGTACACAGGATATATAAAAGAGGGATTAGTGAATGTTTTTTTTATTTTTTTTTTTATTCAATGAATTACAATAAGATGAGTTATGATGTGTTATGTAATATAACTGTATTCCAGTTCAGTTACCAGTTATTTTTCTGAAATCAAAGGCATTCATTGTTTTAAGTTTTTAGTCCTGTTGTGCTTTTACACTATAATAAAATGGAACTTTAAAGTGAAATATATGAAATACATACATGCAGGTACATGAAAGTATTCAAAATTCAGAAAACAGCACTCTGATTGAGCCATGTAATGGGATATGTTACAAAAAAAATAGCAACATATTATTACAGGTAGTATTTGTATTTTGTTAAATACATTTAATTCTTCACAGGGTATATATCATTACCTATCTCCAAGCAAGCCAAATAAGTGGTCAGATCTGTGGAGATGCCTTGGGGACCCAAGTCTTCATGTTTTTAGTGGTAGGAGAAACTGGAGCACCCAGACGAAGCAGGCACAGGGAGAACATGCAAACACCAAGGGAACAGAATTTGCCAGGTTCATGCTGTGAGGCTGAGTAACTGCTGCAAGATCCCTTCTAATGTTTTATTTTAAACTTGGATGATATTGCTGACACCAGAAGTATTTTATTACTTTCTAAACATTTTTTAAATTTTATAACACAGAAACTCTCACCGCTGCTGCCCTGTCTTGATAGAGGATAACACATGCATTGGAGCATGAAGCTTGTGCAGGGCAGCATGCTGGGTTAACAGGAGGGGTCAGAGTTCAACTGATTCATGCAGAGAGCAAAGATGGTGAACATTTAAGGAGGACAAATGCAAAACAGGCAACTTCATGTTTAATGTTGCATATTTCATGAGGATGCTCATACCGCTGCTGTTATATGTACTTTCCTGTCTATAGGCATAAAAGTTTACTTAAATGGAAACTTGAACCATATAGAGTTGTCATAAATTGACACTAAAGCTTATATTGTAACCATATCCATATCAAAATAATTAGACCAAATAGTAATTCTAAAGGCATTTTAAGTTCAGTATTTCAGTATTGTGACTGTACTACAGCTTATAATTATATCTTTTATCAGTAAAGTATAACTTGTTCATAAAATTAAACTATACTTTAACAAGCACCTGGCAACTCTATGGCTCAGACTTTTCTCTAGGTTTGAATCTATGTGGACGTCTCTTGAGTTGATATTAGCTGCAGTGTTGCGCTCAATGGGATTTTCATCCTCCGGGGCTGTGTTACGGCTGCAGCATGACAAAACAGCTTAATTTCACTGAGACTCAGTGAAATTAAGCTGTATTCAGTCCAAGCATGAATGGATGGCATTAACATTCATAACTATTCAGCAGTGTTACTATGCAAGTTTGGAGGTTTGTATTCTGAGATCATAATCAAAGCAGGGGGCAGATTAAACTGGGAACTTTGAATAGTGAAGAAATCTTTGTGATACCATCAACATAACTGTATTTAATCTGCTGCTATAATGCTTGAAAGTGACCTACCTCTGCCTCCTTTTCATCACTTCTGACAGGACAGACAAATGAATCTTATGCATAAATGGAGGAGCTGGTTACACCCAATCTTAAGTGCTCCCAGTGAGATGAAAATACTCTCAGCAAATAGAAAATTACTGTGAATTTCCTCTTTTATGTTTCACAAATCAAGAGTTGTGATAATTTGTACAAATTATCACAAACCCCCCAACCCCCCTCCTTTTCTTTTTTTTTTTTTTTTTTTTTTTTTTAGCTAATAAGGATTTATATGCACAAGAGCAGACAGAAGAATGAATTAGCTGGAGTTTTGGGGGTGACTGGACTGCTTGATCTGCTATTCACTTAAGAAAAGAGCTTTTTAGTGCCACATATGGCCCCTTTAATCGATGCAACATTTTTTTGTCTCTTACAGTCTTAATATATCACTTCAGCCTCAAAGCATTTATCTGACCTAAATATGCATACACCCATCAATACATTAATGGTTATATAATGTACAATTGTGCTTTTTATGGTCATGGTGCACAGAATTAACTGCATTAACAAGATGACATAATCTGTGGTTCCAGTCTGTATTCTAGTTATGAATGTGATACTGTACTGGACAGCATACAACCAAAAGACTGGAAATAAAATACACTTCTGATATAATCTGATTATGATTATATAAGATCATTTCTTATTACCTCTGTCACTGTGCACTACTTTAAATATCTGTGTTCAACTTGAAAAGCACCACTTTCAATGCCAAACGCTCTCATCTCTGTGCTATAAATACTCTTATTATTATTCATATGTTTTTATGGCACCACTATAGAAAACCTCCATCCACTTTTACTCCTGACAGTTTTCTCTTGTGTGTGCGCTTTCTGTGTGCTTTTTTATTCAATGCATAGACTTAATATTCACACTTTTTATTTAGTAACAGTATGAATGCATTATAGAATAGACTGGTGTCTACAATTTTCAGTCCAAACCAGCATCTCCACAGAAAGTTTTTTTTTTAACTTTTTTTTAATTAAATTTAATATTTTAAATTTTGTTCAAACCACATATTCAAATGAGTGAGAATAGTATATTAGCCTGTTATAAGTTGGCTGTATGTGGAATGCTTGTGAGTCTTTGTTTAATGTAAAGTTTTCTTCTAAATCATTGATGTTTTAGTCTCTCTGAATATGCTCCCTGTTTTGACCCACTAATGCCATGAAATGTACCGACAATTTAGTATATTAAAATGCTAGCTCACATTTTATTTCCTCTGGTTTTGAATTTATTTTGTATTTCTTTGTTGTCTTCTGAATTGCATTATTTTTCCAAAATGTTATGTTCTTTTCATCAGCTCATAAAGAGGTGTATAACCTTCAGACCATAGCCTTTTTACTGACCTAAATGGACATAAAAAGGAGCAATAAGACGCAGAGGCTGTGATGAGGAAAGAGCTGAAAGGGGGAGTGTGCCATTCATCCTTCAGAATGAACAAAAGGCATTTTTTGTGATTTATATGGTTGTCCCGAATGCTGATGCCTGCTGGATTTATGCCAAACGCTGCTTCGATTGGTTAAGGAGACTGAATACCCCCTCCTCCTCCTCAACCTGCAGGGGAGGGACGTCAAAACTCTACAAGCTTTATATTTACTGATATATTATGTGTGAAACAAATTGAGAAATGTCCTGCAATTTGCTACACATTAACCTAATTATGTATTGTATTGTTTAATTACCAGAATGGATTTAGGTGCCTCTGTGCAAAGGATTCAGCTGAGACTCTGGTGCAGGTTTTACAGATGGACCTATAACAGAAGCATAACATGAGGTGTGTCCAGTCTCTTCATTCTCAGCTTGCCCATGCATGCAGGGAATTATTTGCATGAATAAGTTAGCAGGCTGTACTGCAAGAAGGATTAGAGTGATGGACATCAAATCAAGAGCAGCACAATTAAACTACTGCTTGATAATACAATAGCCCAATGATCCTTGCACACACACACACACACACACACACACACACACAAACTCACACACACACACACACACACACACACACACACACACACACACACACACACACACACACACACACACACACACACACACACACACACACACACACACACACACACACACACACAGCACGGTAATTGGTCTCCTGTTGTACTTTCTCCTACTGTATTTACTCCTGTTGACCTCTGCCTGTCGTGCGCCACCTGCTGGTGCAGAGCAGGAGCAGCGGGCGCCGCGGGGGGTTTAAAAGCCCGAACTGAAGAGAAGCTGCCCACAGTCAGTGCGAAGGAGCTGTACGCACGGAAAGTTTATCTCCCACTACTACACTTTCAATCCAAAGGACCAGTACACGCGCCGCGGAGATGGCAACCCACGCGCAGCAGCCTCCACACCTGCACCTGGCCGAGATCACCGCCACGCAGTTCATCGACATCTGGAAACATTATGACTCAGACGGTGAGCGTGCAAACTTCTATAGGCTGGTTAAACAAAACTAATGCATGTGCCCGGAAAGTGTTTGACAAGCTTTGAGTTAGACGGTGTAGCTTTTTTAGTTTGCAGCTTAGTTATGTTCTTTATCCTTGCGCGCACAAAAAAACAAACCAATTTACAGGCAATCAGATATTTTTATTTCTAACTATAGACTATACATCTCTATAAATTAATGAGTGCATGTTTTGATTTTTGTTTGACTCAACAACTGTTTTACACAACAACAACATCATCATAGGCATATCGTTTTATTTACATTTTTATTTAATAATAAGGAACCACTGGAACCAACCCAATACATGAAAGAGGGGCGCAGGTGCAGAGTGGATCCTGAGAGTGAAGGTGCCAAAGCGCAGAGCACAGGGGTGTTTTTCACTACAGGGATTTTTATGGGAGGAGTTTCAAATATATGGGACCAGAAAATAAGAAAGAAAATGGAAATTTCATGCTTATGACGCTCTGTTAAAGTTTCAAATTCTGAGGTGTGCACAAGAAGAAAAATCCAGTTCAGCATCATTAATCTCTTAATCTTGGTTCTTTCTTGGAAATCGTTATTGATTTTCCATTGCACATTTTCAGAGCTTCATCTCAAAGCAACATTTTTTTAAAATGATATGGACAGCTGCTAAAATAACATGGTTCAAACACTATGCATTTTCATAATCAGAATCCACTGTCAGTGAACAAAATTCACTATAGGAATGTGCTTCGCCGATACGGTGCAACATAAAACAGTGAGTACTGATAGTAAAACAATATCTTAAAAATCTAGTCTAGTAATAAAGAACATGAATAAAATAAAGTAAATAAATAAAAAAAAACTTTGACTAATGTATAACAAATATACAGTATGGACAGAACTATGCAAAACTAGCAAAAAAAAAAAAATAGCCTAGATGTAGTTTGGTGACTCATTAGTAAAATCTATATTATAATCTAGAATCTATATATAAAGTGGCATGCATTATGAAGCCTTCATGATTCCAATGGCAGAGGGATCAGCAGCGATCTGTCCTGCTCATCTTTGTGTCCTGGAGATGTGCAGGAGGTGCACAAGAGAGATGGGAGAGCGCACAATGCACTGCAGTCTGTGCCTGTTTCCCTGGCAGTGGCCCCACATGGTGCTGGAGGAGGTGGGGATGGATTCAGTGATGCTTGGCTGGCAGCTTGGCTCTCCTCAGCTGCTGCAGGAAGTACATCCTCTGCTGGGGCTTCTTAATGAAGGAGCTGGGTCGACTCCCACTTAAGGACCTGGGTGATGGTGTTGGTGAGGAAGGGGAAGGAGTCAACAGTGGTGATGGGGGCATCAGTTAGGGCCGAAGAGGGCTAGGGGGCTATAACCTTTCTGAAGTCACCATCATCCACTGTCTTCTGGGTGCTGAGCTCCAGGTTGTTGCCACTGCACCAGTTCACCAGCTCGTCCAGCTCCCTCTTGTAGGCAGACTCATCGCCTTCCAAGATGAGCTCAATGATGGTGATGTCATCTGCAAACGTCACCAGTTTTTATGAAGCCAGTGAAGTTGGAGAACAGTAGGGGAGAAAGTACACAGCCCTGTGTAGTTCCAGTGCTGATAGCCCAAGTGTCTGAGACATTCTTCCTCAGCCACATGCACTGACTCTGGTCTGTTAGGAAGTCCCCCCCTGCAGGTGGAGTCGGGCACGTATAGAGTTGAGAGAGCTTGTCCTGGAGCAGGGAGCAGGAATGAGTCCACTAACAGGATCCTGGTGTAAGTTCTCAGGGAGTCCAGATGCTGCAGGATGAGGAAGGTGTGCTCTTTGTACTGTGGATAATTGAATGCAGTTGGACACATTTAATTTAGTTGGTAAATGGACACGAGACTCACAGCAGACATCGGCTGTGGAGTTTATAAACCTTCTTAGACAGGTTAATTGGAAGGTGTCTTGGGCTAACTGCATGGCTCACACATCAGCTCACTGCAGGTTTTGTTTATGGGAACATTTGGTGATGAATTGCCTCTGGATGTATCACTGTGTGGCAGAGGCAGACCTCTGACAAGAGCTGTAGTGAAGTGGTGACTGGCTGAAAGACACTTCAGCAGTGCCAACTACATGAAAGAGGAAAACAACATGATGACTGCAGAGTAATGATCAATTTTTCTTTGCAAAATGTGACCATTACTGTGTCTCTTTGGCCACATTGTTTCATTGCCTTTGGCATCTCTGAGTCACTGCTGCATCCATTTAAAGTGAAACTGAGCAATCAGGAGCTGAGAAAATGTTGTCAATAAAGCGGCTGTATCCGTGCAGTGTGGTGTGAGCACTGTGCAGTGCACACTAAAAGATTAGGATCCACAATCCTCTAGTGCTTGTCCCAAGTCTCCATTAATTAAGGTTTCAGGAGGAAGACCGCGGGTGCTTCGTTAAAGTTTATTATTTTTTACTATTACTGTATAGGATCACAACATGCAGTATGAAATAATGTGACACAACCTCTGTGAGCCACTTTTATATGCACTAGCCCATGTGTATTTGTTTGTATTTGAAATGACAACTCAACCAAAGCACAGATGGCAACGTGGAGCACCTATCAAAAACAGTGTGTGTATGAAGCCCAAGAGATGAAAGGATCAGAGATTAAGAGATGAAGGGGGACCAGCCAAGCTCTACATATATTCTATATAAGTGCTATACATGTGCTATTATTATTATTACATCTGTGTTGTACTTACCCTCCAAATAACATTATTAATTTCTATCTGTGTAGTGTAAAATGATGGAACCTCAACCCTGCCAGGGTTGCAGACAGATGGGACTCAATCTTACGATTAAACAGAGAATTTAAACCTGACTGGGAGGCAGGCAATGTAGGAAAATTATTGTATTAAATCATGTCTGGTCACATCACTGTCACAAGATCCTGGGGAAATGACTGAATGCACCAATAAGCATCTATTTGGCTGCGCTCTCCTCTCTTGGTTGAGCAAAGACTCATTAGACTGCTTCCACTGTCACAAAACAAACTACTTTAGTCCCTCAAACAACGCCACACAAGATGTTATGTCATTAGTAAACTTTGAAAATGTACTAATTGCGAGCTGTCTTATTGATGAACTGAAGGAAACTAAAAGTTTGGTTTTAAGATCCAAAGATTTTAGTAGTCCAGTTGACCTTAATCTTCTATGCACTCTTGATTTTCACCAAAGCTCCAGGCAACTTTAAGACTTAATAACTTCAAGCGTATTTTTCTGCTCTACAGGAAATGGTTATATCGAGGGAAAGGAGCTGGAGAATTTCTTCAGAGAGTTGGAGATGGCCAGAAGAGGGGCAGGAGTGGTTAGTGAAGTCTAAAATTTGAATTATTTGATTAAATAATTATTTTGCATCACTGAATCACTTCCCTAATCTACCCCCAGGATCCATCACATGCTACATTCAGAGAGAAAATGAATGAGTTCATGTCCAGCTTTGACAAGAACTCGGACGGGAAAATTGAGATGTCAGAGGTAACACCAAATGTGCATAGTAGTAGTAGGAGTAGTAGTATGCAGTAGTTTCTAACATTTTCTGTTTTTCCTCACCTGCAGTTGGCTCAGCTTCTGCCAACGGAGGAAAACTTCCTGCTGTGTTTTAGGGAGTTTGTGGGATCCAGCTCTCAGTTTATGGCTGTAAGTGCAAATTAAAACATCACATGCATTTGAATACAACAGCATAGTCCAACAGTCACCACCAAAGAATAAAATAATACATATTAAGATGAAAATTTGCCCTTGGATGAAAAAAACGCATTGCGGTATATTGAAGGTACATTAAAGTTACATTTAATTGACAAAACATACACAACAATGCATGTACTACACAATGAAATACACAACCAACCATGCAAAAAATATGATTTAGAAAAAACTGCCTTCTTTTCAGAAACTTGTGTAAAATGACAAATAATTAAGTAATTAATTGGATTTGTTAATTTGTTATAAAAGACATTTCCAATTTGGTCTGAGAAAAAGAGAACAAATCTAGCCATAAGAAGACAAAGCTAAGCAAAAACTTTAAGAGATGAATTGTGAGGTACACAACTAGCATTACATTTAAACAGCGCCCCAGGCATATTCTGTGCCATTAGAATGAATTAAGTGTTTGTCGTCAAAATACAATTACATTTCCTGCAAATTTTACAGAAAGTAGTTTATGACCAGCAGTTAAAATGATGGATAAATGCTGACTTTTATTGTGTAAACTAAAATGTAATTCTGCAAAACAAGCCATTTGCAGTCAACATTAAACTTCAGAGGCTTGCTGAATTCGTTGGCAAGTTGTGAGATGGAGCTTTTATCCGCTGTAGTAAATGCTGGATAGGACCACTATACCTAATGGGCAGAATATTTATAACATGCTGCAATGCTGAAAGCTAAGATTGTTTCATCTTGCCCCAGCAGTGGATGTGACCCTTGACCTATTGGCACGCTAGTCAGAAAATCTTGATAAACCCGCTTTAAATTCCTATGCAGAAATTAATTAATGGTAAAAGATCCGTTCTAGTGTGACTGGACATAAGCCACACTGCATGCTCTCTGCAGTCCCCTCAGTGGAGCAAGTCTTCAAAGCTATTCTCAGACTGCCATACATTATGAATAGAGTGGAGCTATTGGGCTGAGCTGGAGAATACTGTAGGGAGCTTAGGTATCCATCTTTGATAAGCATCGTGACAAAAACTATATTTACACTATGGTAGAAGACACCCCAGCGTGTCCTTTATCTGTATACTGGATGATATATAAGCCACTGGCTGGTGTTATTTATGTTGTTGTGACTGGAGTTGTTTGTAAAAGTGAATATTGTTACTTTTCACCTACAGGCCTGGAGGAGGTATGACACTGACCGAAGCGGATACATTGAGTCCAATGAGCTGGAGGTAAACAGACTTAAGTCGATAATAAATCTATAATTAAACCTATGTTTATTAATACAGGTAACAATGTGAAATTTATACTGCTAATTAGAGATGGGTGATTTGCCAAAACCATACCACTGCAATTTTCACGAGCCAAAATCATAATTTTGATTCATGTACTCCTGTATCTTATATTAAATGCCTTCAACAGGTAAACTTAACCATAATTAGTTAAATCCACCTGTCACTCACTCAGAGCATGAAGGAGAATGACAAAAGGGGGAGTAGGTGGAGTTGCATTATGAGGCGCTGAATCACTGACTAAAAAGTATCATGATATGGACTGGATTACAGTTTTATTTATTGTCACATCGCCCAGCTCTACTACACATATAGACTATGTTCACAGCAGTAAAAATCACACACCACTATAATACAATATAAACACTTTTTTACTCAATAATAATTGCATTCAGTACTTTTATTCGCTCTCTCTTGACAGTATTTTGGATTTGTTTATCTGTCCAGAAGACTGTCCCATTTTTCTGTGTCTAAAACCAAAACATAAACCAAAACTTATGTGCCCTCTGAACCAAACCCGGGACATGCACAAATCTCCTTTTGACCTGATTCTGAACGACTTACAGTTATATAACGGAACGACTGGTGCACTTCATCTTCTCTCTGTCTCATCAGGGATTTCTCTCAGATTTGCTGAAAAAGGCCAACAGAAACTTTGATGGCAAGAAGCTCACTGAATACACACATACTATTGTAAGTATTTTTATACAAAGAATGCTCCCTGCACATTAAATATTCACATACATTTTCTCTGCTCATGGAGAGGAAGCACAGATGCATTCTGTGCTTCCTCTTTAATGTAATGACTCTGGAGGCTTGAATTTTAAAAACATGCATGAACAACATCAGTGCAGGGCTTTACCAGTTTAACTGCTGTGTTGAGGCATCATTTTTGTGGCCAACAGCATCTCTCTACCATCTGTAGCACCAACATGTTCAGCTGCCCTTATTTCAGATGTCTCTGCTATTTATATATGTTATATTATATGCTTCTTATGAACTGATATTATTAATGCTAAGTACTCAAAACACAATGCCTGCATGTTACTCAGCTCAAGATGTTTGATCTCAATGGTGATGGAAAACTAGGACTCTCTGAAATGGCAAGGTGAGTATATCTAGTACATTTAATTTAAAACATATCAACTCAACATAATTATTAACTAACGCTTTTTTCCTGCAGACTTTTGCCAGTGAAAGAAAACTTCCTACTAAAATTTGAGGTAAGACATTTTATTTATTTATTTTTTTCTGCAAACTTGTTGTCTTTCAACCAACTTTGAGCATCTTAATCTACAAAACACAAATGCTTACTTTTGAGTGGGACTTAAATTATTCAGTTTACTATAATATTCTACTATAATAATCTTGATTGGCAAATCTTGACTGACAAATCTTGACAGTCTATTTGCATTGGCAGACACAATTGTATATTAAGTGGAATAAATGTTGCGTAATGTGAAAGATATATACTAAAGTGATTGACTCTGGGATTATAAAGGCTTTATGTAACAGGTCATTGGTTGAACAATTTAACCCCTATAAATACCAGTGGATGTATGGGCTGTGACATTTTGACACTCTATATGTGTATTCATCTTGTATGTTGACATATGTAGATTTCAGCACAGGGGGAGAAGATCAACAATTCCTTTCTGACTGTGGATTAGAGTGTCTGATCAGGATTAACTCAACTCTAGTCCCTGTTATCATAATCTGCATGGATTAATATCAGGTCTAGATCTGCTGCTAGGGCTTTTACTGCACTCGAGAAATGTCTTAGTTGTCAACATTTCTTGTTTTTCTTTTGGTAGGGCATCCGGATCTCAGTGAAAGAGTTTGATGCACTCTTTACCTTTTACGACAAGGTAAATGATGAAAGTCATTGTAATGAATCTGGTCTTTTTGTCATTAATAAAACACATCTGTGTGCCTTCATTCAGGACGGGAACGGATATATTGATGAGCAGGAGCTTGATGCCTTGCTCAAAGACCTCTGTGACAAGAACAAAATGGTAATGAATAGTCACCTCATTGATTTTTCAGTTCAAGTTACTGTTCAAAGGCCATTTATAGTACAGATGGATTAACTCAGCCTATACAACCTTTGCATTTGTCTCCTCATGCTCTGGACTTTCTGTCATCTCTAAAAGGGATATAGTATATAGGGCATGAAATTATGATTTGGTGGACATTGTTAATGGGTCCAAATATTTAAGACCGGTATCCATAGAATAACTACCCGACCCCCACTTTGGGAACCCTTGAAATAAACAACCTTAATTGGAATGAATCATTTAATTTCTTCTTTTTACTGGCAGTAACATTTTGAAAATCTGTATCTTAAAAACATTGCTTTTATTCTTCAGGATGTGGTTTCGAGCGAGCTGGCAGGATATAAGAGAAGTATTATGGCTTTGTCAGATGAGGGAAAACTGTACCGGACGGAGCTGGAGATCGTCCTGTGCCGGGACTCCACACTGTGATCCTCTTCACTCTTTCTTCAAATATCTTCTCCTGGTGTAACCTGGTGCATGTTACCCCTATATCCCACTATAGAGTGAAAAGAGCAGCTGGAAACACAAAGTGTACTGCAGGCTGTTTTAGATTTCCCCCATAACATTTTATATGATTTTACACATCATTTCTTAATTTAATATCAAGACTTAAACCTTCTTTATATTTAAACTCCTGTTTTACTGTACTTACTGGCTTGAGACCAGTGAGTGTTTTATCTGATGTTTACATTACCCCTCCATTTACATGTCATGTGGAAGCAGTAGATTTATTTATTCATATTATTTATTAAACTGTTACTCTTGTAGAGGCTTGTACTGTTCCATAAGAGATATTATTAAACATGAATAAATATCTATACAAAACTTTTGTAAGATTTTTGCATCATCAGGTCACTGTTGTATTCGCCTTATATCCTATGTTTACAAAGGGACCGTTTTTGAAAGCTTTGCTGTGAAAAATGATTTCTGCACTGGAAGGCCTGAGTGAAGATTACAGCTCCAGTGTCCCAGAGTTGCTCTCTCCACCTACTCTAATCTTGTGGTAGCAGAAAGTGTGATTTAGAAAAAAAGCTAGGGCTGCTCCATTTTTCATAGGCAGAAATGCACTTAAAGCCCTCTATGGATTTTTTTTTGGAGAAGCGTACACAGGAAGGGAAGGCCAGAGTTCAGCCACAGCACTACCTATAGCCTATTACGCATCTGCATCACAGACTTTTCAGACTCACTTGTTTTCTGAACTTTCTAACTTCTCTGTTGGCCAAAGTGTATAGTGCATGCCTCTCTGTGTGTTTAACTTTAAGTGCATTTGAATGATGACATCTTTATGAATCTACACACCCTTTAGAACATTATATATGGATTGCTGTGCCTTTCATCAATTAGTAATTATAGCTTTCATCTTTAATTAAACTCCCTATCTTTCCCACGCAGCCCTCACTCTCTCTAGCACCACATGAGCATCTTACTCATGCACAAAAAAACAATATGTTATGTTAGATGTTAGACATGACTTCAAACAGGTGCACACACTTGGATAGATACACATATGCACAAATAGATGAACGCTGTAGTCCTTCCTGTTGACAGAGAGGAAACAGTGTGTTATCTTCGCTCTGATTCCTTCAAACACAGAGGAAAGAGACAAGCATATATTATTGGCCTGTGCACAGCTGTACTCTTACCACATTCATTTATGATAACAGACAATGTTCAAATATGAACCTGGTATTTAGACAGTCTCATACAGGAAATTTTATTTGCCTTTCTCTATTACGACTATATTCCTAGGACTTTTCCTGAGTATCGACATGACACAGACTGGTACACACACAAAATCCAGTCCGGAGGTTTGGAAAACGCTTTATTTTTATTTTTTGTCTAACAAAAAGATAAAGTAATTTTTTTTTAAAAATACCAGACATGCAGCACAAACACTGTAACAAACACTGTTTTAGCATAATTTTGTTATTAGCCTTGTTTTATTGCACCTTAAGGGCCTTTTGACAATAACAACCATTCAACAACCAACAACCAATGTCATTTTCCCAGGAAGAAAAGAGATGAAATAAATGAAGTCTTCCATACCACGCTCCATTGTAGTAGAAATAATTAAGCAGGCTATTAATGTTTGCTGTTGTAAAAAAGTCATAGGCCAAATAATAATAAATTTAAGTAATTTAATTTTACAATGATATTACATTAAAAACATGCATATGTATGTATGTATGTATGTATGTATGTATGTATGTATGTATGTATGTATGTATGTAGGTATGTATGTATGTATGTATGTATGTATGTATGTATGTATGTATGTATGTATGTGTGTGTGTGTGTATGCTTTAGTGTTAGAGAAAGGTTGTTCTGATCCCAGCTCATCTGAGGTGCAGAGTCTCATTAGCAGCCTAAAAGTGGGAACAGGCAGAGAACTCATCAAAATGATCCTCACCACGTTTAATTATATTAAGTTTAGGTCGTTGAGTGAACCAGGCTGTCCCAGATTTATAATGTATGGCACTGCCCTCAAGTGGACAATCTACTTCACTGCAACGCACAGGTCCTGCTGTGTTTTTGTAAATGTAAATGTAAAAAAAACAACAACAAAAAAAACAACAAACAAAACAAAAACAAAACAGCAATACATCAGGGGTCTGCTAGGTGACATAAATCATATTAAATTCTTCAAAAAGTGCAATTGTTTAAGTTAATTTCTTATTTTTCATTTTTTTTTGTTTTTTAAAAAAGTCTGTAACTGCCACATTTTGGTTTTCATGCGTTTTCATGTGTTATATTATTTTGATGTAGTTTTGTGAAGTGTCACTAGATGGCGCAGTAGCGCATTGTAAGGTCTGTGTACACGCGAAGCAACGTTAGTCGCGTAGAAGAAGCGATCTCAGCAGAGTGAGAAAAGTAGCGTGATTATAAGCAGATAATTAAGTTGAAGTTTGAAATACGTTTAAGAAGAAAGAAGACATCTAATTAATCCCTCTCGGTATACAGCCAACGAGGTTAGTTTTTGTCTGTTTTGTTTTCAAGAAGTAATGTCTAATGTCGTTATTTTTATTGAGTTAATTATTGTTTGTCTATATGTTTCTTTAGTTTTCACGTGGAATGTATTTATTTGGATTCGTGTGCAAGATGGATGTAAATAAATTCTGCAGTAGAGGAAACCACTTGTGTCTGTAGTACCTGGAGGAATTACAGTGAAAACTCGGACTGTTGATCAGCGCGAGTGGAGAGTACATGGCGCGGCAGCGGGCATGTCTGGACGTGTTCGGGACGTGCGCGGAGCGGAGCTGTGACCAAGGGACGGGCGAACCAGGACTGTGCATGGGACGTGGCAGCTCGCAGTCAAGATAAGGCCATAAGAAACTGGACTCTCACAAGTCAAGAGGCAGTCCAAGTAAAAAGAGCAATTATAAAGGTTGACTAATTGAACTGTTAATAAGGTAACATCTCCCTATTACGTCACAGCCACCATAAGTTTACAAGTTAAAGTAAACGCCAGCTGATTGATTTGTACATTTGATTCATATTTGTACATTTGTTTCAGTAATGTAAATACTGTAATTTATTTGAAGTTTAAGGGCTCAAAGAATATTTTTGGTTACATTTTGGTAATTTTGGAATTGAAGTAATCAACATTTAAGTTACATTCACATTAGTTTATTAAGATCAAAGAGAACCTTTATTTTACAAGTTTAAGGCTTTATTTTCAAGTAAGCACATATTAAGCACATATTAAGGGGCATTTAAGTTCTTATTTAAGCTTACACTATTTAGTGACAATTTAAGTTGACTAAACATAAAAATGACTGAGCAAAGTGAGTCCCTAGTTCAAGTTGAGGTTAGCGCAGAGCCCCATGAGCCAGAAGAAATGCAAGATACTGATCCCAGCACCAAAGAAGAAGCTGTCACTCAACCAAGGAGAAGTGAAAGAGTGAAAAACACTCACAGAGAGAAGGAAGAGAAATGCAGGATGAAAGAATAAAGGCACTCCAACAAAGGTTTAATTACATTTATGATAAGTGGAGAATGCATGCAAGATCATCTAAGCAACCCCTCTCACAATCAAGCCCTTTGAGTGAAATCCTGCTTAACGATATTATTGGTGATGTTACAGGACTTTCTTCAGATTTACAAAAGATTTATGACGAGCTATGCAGGCTCACCCCACCTGATCAAGAGACACGCCGCAGAGTGGATCTTTGTGTGGAGATTTCAGGGTTCATTGTACATAGAGCCTCAAGTCGTTTGGATGGAGATGTGATGGAAGAGGAACAAGATTGGCCAGATACAGGCTCCCTCTTTCAGTCAACAATAATCAGTAAGTCAAACTCTTCCACTACAACAAAGAGCACTGCACACTCAAATAGCTCCTCTGTGAAGCATCAAGAAGCTGCAGCAGAAGCGGCTGCAAGCCAAGCTGTTCTCATTGTGTTACAAGAACAAGAAAAGGAACAGCAGGAGATTGAAAGACTTGAAGCAGAAGTTAGGAGAAAAGCTGCAGAGCAAGAAGCAGAGAAGAAGCAAAGAGAAGCAGATGAAGCAAAGCTTAAAGCGCAACAAGAAGAAGAATATACAGCTCTGCAAAGAACACTTGATGAAAAGAAAAGAAAGTTACAGCACTTAGAAACAATCAAAGATCTTAAAGCAGCACAAGCAAGAATGCAGGTATATGACCAAACAAGTGTAACAGGGGAGCAAAAGGTTGATGTAACAAGGTTGAACACAGTCAAGGACAATAAGCATGTAAGCTTTCCTCTTTATGAGCAGTTTACTCCCCAAGTTGTCAACAACCAGACAAGTGACAGTTCAACAAACCTTGTTAATGTGTTAGCAAGTGCATTAAGTGCAAGCCGCATCCCTGTTCCTGAACCAGCAGTGTTTTAGCGGAGATCCATTGACATACAATGACTGGAAACTTTCATTTCAAACACTCATTGACCCAAAAGAACATTCCTGAAAATGAGAAAATATTTTATCTTCGGAGATATGTGAGTGGACAAGCAAAGCGTGCACTTGATGGATACTTCCTGCTGGGCACAGAATCTGCATATGATGCTGCATGGGAAAGTGCTCGAAGAGAGGTACGGAAACCCATTCACTATCGCAAAGGCTTACAGAGACAAGTTACAAGCATGGCCCAAAATTACATCAAAGGAGAGTTTTGAGCTAAGAGACTTTGCTGACTTCCTGCGCAGTTGTGAAGCTGCTATGGTCCACATCAAGTCATTAGAAATCCTAAACGACTGTTACGAGAACAGAAAGATTCTTTCCAAGTTACCAGATTGGCTGGCTGCCAGCTGGAATCGCAAGGTGATTGAAATAGAAGAACAAACTAATCAGTTTCCCACCTTTAGTCAGTTTGTTGCGTTTTCTAACAAGAGAAGCCAAGATTGCTTGTAACCCCGTTACATCATTACAGTCACTAAAGCAAGCTGAGCCAGATAAAGCTGACAAGCTGAAGTTCTTAAGACAAAGACAAGTTGGTGCTAAAACATTGGCCACAAGTTCCCAAGAAAGGCCACAAGAAAAGCCACAACTAACATGTGTTTTCTGTAAGAAGCCCAAGCATACTCTACATAAGTGTAGAGTTTTCTGGACAAAGCTGTGCCAGACAGAGTCAAGTTCATTCAGTCAGAAAAGCTATGTTTGGTTGTCTCAAGCCTGGTCATCACTCAAAGAAGTGTACAAGCCGCAGCTCTTGTGAGAAATGCAATAAAAAAGCATCCTACCTGTCTGCACGAAGATAGAGTCAAAGAAGAACAAAGACAACCACCAGATAAGCCAAAACACAAGTTATGAAAGCCCAAGTACAAACAATCAAGTTGAAGAACCTCAATTGACAGCTACAGCCACGACAAACAGAGTCGTACGCCAAGAAGGTAACACACAAACAGCTGCAATTGTTCCTGTTTGGCTCTCAACTTGTACACAACCTACAAGAGAAGTCCTTGTGTATGCTCTGTTGGACTCGCAGAGTGACACAACCTTTGTACTCAGTGAAGTTGCAGATTTGCTACACAGCAACAAAGAACCTGTTAAATTGGAACTATCCACTATGTCTTCCAAGACAACAGTTGTACAGTCTCACAGACTTCAAGATCTTCAAGTTCGTGGATTTAATTCCAACAAGAGAATTACTCTTCCTCCAACATTTACACGAGAGTTTATACCAGCCAATAAAGCTCATATTCCAACTAATGAAACAGCTAAAGCTTGGCCACATTTGGAGCACCTACAAACAGAGATCACTCCTCTGCAAGACTGTGAAGTAGGGCTGTTGGTTGGATATAATTGCTCACAAGCTCTCCTCCCACGAGAAATCGTGTCAGGCAAAGAAGACGAGCCATACGCACAACGCACTGACCTGGGTTGGAGTGTTGTTGGACAATGTAATCCCTGCTTGAACTATGGAGACGCTATCGGGATAAGTCATCGCATCATAGTAAAGAAAGTAATTCCTGAGCTCGAGCCCTCCATAAAACTGCCAACCAAAGTTCATTATGTGAATAGGACAAAGGTAAGAGATGTCACACCTTCAGACATTATCAAAAAACACTTGAGTCTGATTTCTCTGAAAGGACTGTTGACAACAATCCTGTATCTCAGGAAGACTTGAAGTTCCTTTCTAAGCTTAAGGACAGCATCAAACTAAATGAAAGCGGTCACTACGAAATGCCTTTACCGTTTCGTGCTGAAAGGCCAAAGCTACCAGACAACAAGGTATGTGCAATACACACCGTCTGAAGTGTTTAGAAAAGAGATTAAGGAAAGACAAAGTGTACCACACAGACTACACGAACTTCATGGAAGACATTATTTCAAGAGGTGACGCAGAAAAGGTTTCCCGACAAAGAGTTAGACAACATCCCTTCATGGTATATCCCACATCACGGAGTTTATCACCCCCAGAAGCCAGGAAAAATTAGGGTGGTGTTTGATGCCTCTGCCAAGTATCAAGACACCTCTTTGAATGACCATCTGTTAACTGGTCCAGACCTAACCAACACTTTGGTGGGTGTTCTTTGTCGATTCCGTAAGGGCCCCGTTGCTTTCACTTGTGATGTAGAGCGAATGTTTCATCAATTTCATGTCTCAAGAG
The DNA here is from genome assembly GCA_019594935.1 of Periophthalmus modestus. NCBI lineage: Eukaryota > Metazoa > Chordata > Actinopteri > Gobiiformes > Gobiidae > Periophthalmus > Periophthalmus modestus. The sequence continues at coordinate 30,740,634 of JAIEZT010001214.1, forward strand.
AAGATCTGGATTACTTGAGATTTCTTTGGTGGAAGAAGGGAGATTTGGAAACCATGCCATCTGTATACCGAATGAAGGTCCATCTTTTCGGTGCAGCATCTTCTCCAGGCTGTGCCAACTTTGGCTTAAAACATCTTGCCGCAGAGGGACGAGGTCGGTTTGAAGACAATGCTATTCATTTCATTCAGAGAAACTTTTATGTTGACGATGGCTTGGCGAGCGTTGCAACAGAAAGTGAAGCAGTTCAGCTCATCAAGGACTCAAGAGAACTGTGCTCAACAGGAAGGTTGAGGCTTCATAAGTTTGTGTGCATAGAGAAAGTGTAATGTCAACCATTCCTGAGGAGGAGCGTGCTGTGGTGAAAGATTTTGATATGTCTCTGAGTTTGCCACGCATTGAGAGAGCTCTTGGAGTAGAGTGGTGCATTCCTTCAGATGCTTTCAAGTTTAGAGTTCAAGTGAAGACTAACTCACTCACAAGGAGAGGTGTACTGTCCACCGTAGCCTCAGTTTATGATCCCTTGGGTTTCATTGCACCGTTTGTCCTCAAAGGGAAACAGATTCTTCAGCAAATGTGCAGAGAAAAGGTTGATTGGGATCAGGAACTTCCAGATCACTTAAAACCCCAGTGGGATTCCTGGATCAAAGACCTTCCAAGTTTGGCAGACGTACAAATTGAAAGATGTTTTATTCCTTCTGATTTTGGACAAGTCAAGAAATACGAATTACATCACTTCGCAGATGCCAGTATCAGTGGATATGGCATGTGTTCTTACCTGAGAGTCGTGAACAAGTCAGATCAAGTCCATTGTTGCTTAGTAATGGCGAAGTCAAGAGTTGCACCTACCAGTGTCACAACTATCCCCCGACTCGAACTCTCAGCTGCAGTCGTTGCAGTTAGAGTCAGCGATCTTCTAAGAACAGAGCTTGAAATCCCAGACATTCAAGAGTTTTTCTGGACAGACTCTACAGTTGTTCTTGGCTACATCAACAACGATGCCAAAAGATTTCAAGTGTTCGTAGCCAATCGTATACAGAGAATAAAGTCAAGCACAAAACCAGAGCAATGGGCATACATTGCATCAGAGCAAAATCCTGCAGACTATGCTTCTCGAGGCTTGACAGCAGATCAACTTAAGTCCTCCAATTGGTTCAAGGGACCAACATTTATCTGGCAAAAGAACCTACCAGATAGAGATATCAAGGTGGGAGAGATAACAGACAATGATCCAGAACTTCGCAAAGTTTTGGTGTGTACTACAAATGTAAAAGAGGAGCAAAAACATTTCTCAGCAGATTCGAGAAGTTCTCAGAATGGTCCAGATTGATAAAGGCAGTTGCAAGCTTGAGAAGGAAAGCAAAGGAATATAAGGGTGAGATACAAAAGACAAAAGAAAGTACGAGTTTGGAAGAGAGGAAAGAAACAGAACTGTTTGTCATCAAACTTGTTCAACAGAAAGCTTTCTCAGAAGAGATAAAGAATCTGAAAGCAAAGAAAGTAGTTTCGAAGACCAAGAATAGTAAGTTGTACAAACTGAGTCCTTTTTTGGATGAACAAGGAATCCTCAGAGTCGGCGGACGTTTGAGTCAAGCTGTGCTACACCCACATGTGAAGCATCCAGCAATACTACCCAAAGACAGTCATATTTCCACTTTACTCATTCGTCATTTTCATGAGAAAGTTCAGCATCAAGGTCGTGGAATGACAATGAATGAACTGCGTGCCAATGGCTGGTGGATTCTTGGATGCAGTCGTACCGTTTCATCTCACATCTATAAATGTGTCAAATGTAGGAAATACAGAAGGAGAACAGAAACCCAGAGTATGGGAGATTTGCCAATAGACCGGACAGAACCAACGCCACCCTTTACTTATGTGGGGATGGATTGTTTTTGGACCGATTTATGTCAAAGATGGACGGAAAGAAGTCAAGAGATATGGACTCATATTACTTGTTTATGTTCACGAGCCATACATATCGAAACCGTCGATGACCTAAGTACAGATGCATTCATTAATGCTCTGCGGGCATTTATTGCAATAAGAGGAAATGTTCGTCAACTGAGATGTGACAAAGGAACCAATTTTGTTGGCGCACAGAGAGAGTTCACAAATCTCATCAAAGATATGGATCAGGAAAGAATGAAACTTCTTGGATGTGAATTTCTCATGAATCCCCCGTCAGCAAGCCACATGGGCGGAGTGTGGGAAAGACAGATAAGGACCATCCGTAGCGTTCTTTCAGCTATCCTTGACCAATCAGCAAAGAGACTTGATAGTACATCCTTAAGAACGTTTTTGTACGAAGTCATGGCAATTATCAACAGCAGGCCTCTGTCTGTTGACCATTTGAATGATCCAACAGGACTGGAACCATTAACGCCTAACCACATTTTAACTATGAAGTCAACCATTGTTCAGCCCCCACCAGGACAGTTCCTGAAAGAAGATCTGTACCTTCAGAAGAGATGGAGAAGGGTACAATATTTGACCAATGAATTTTGGATCCGGTGGAGGAAAGAATATTTGCTTAACTTGCAACCAAGACAGAAATGGGAATGTACATAAAAGAGATGTGAAGATAAATGATGTAGTGCTTCTACAAGAAGATCTCGCACCACGCAATGAATGGAAGCTAGCCAAGGTCACAGATGTCTACCCAGGGGCAGATAGTAAAGTGAGGAAGGTTAGACTTTTGGTTAGTGAAAGCATTAGCGATAAAAATGGTAAACTTATCACTAAGACAACTTACCTTGAAAGACCTATACATAAAGTTATTGTTCTGCTAGAATCAGACTAAAGTTACAGTTGTTTGTTCACACTATGTGTCAGTTCGTTAGTAGTAATGGAAATCCCACAGTGAGATTAGTGAGATTTGGTGGGAGTGTAACTGCCACATTTTGGTTTTCATGCGTTTTCATGTGTTATATTATTTTGATGTAGTTTTGTGAAGTGTCACTAGATGGCGCAGTAGCGCATTGTAAGGTCTGTGTACACGCGAAGCAACGTTAGTCGCGTAGAAGAAGCGATCTCAGCAGAGTGAGAAAAGTAGCGTGATTATAAGCAGATAATTAAGTTGAAGTTTGAAATACGTTTAAGAAGAAAGAAGACATCTAATTAATCCCTCTCGGTATACAGCCAACGAGGTTAGTTTTTGTCTGTTTTGTTTTCAAGAAGTAATGTCTAATGTCGTTATTTTTATTGAGTTAATTATTGTTTGTCTATGTGTTTCTTTAGTTTTCACGTGGAATGTATTTATTTGGATTCGTGTGCAAGATGGATGTAAATAAATTCTGCAGTAGAGGAAACCACTTGTGTCTGTAGTACCTGGAGGAATTACAAGTCTGTTACCTTAAAATTATGTGAGGGCATTTTTTCACTTCATTTGTCAGTGTAGTATTTTCCTGGTGTAATAATAAGTTCCATTGTTTTTCACTAAGATAAGTCCACCTGAATTTTCTTTTTTGTACATTTCTTATTAAGTAGATCAATTCCCCCGATGGAAACGGGATATTTACTAGAATTTACATTTTCAATCTTTACATTTTTCACTAAAGACCCTAACCCTAACCCCAATAGAGACGGGATATTAAATATATTAAAATTTACATTTTCAATCTTCTCTACTCTACATTTCTACTCTCTCTACATTTTTCACTAAAGACCTTATGCCAGGCATGCCCAAACTGTGGCCCGGGGGCCAAATACAGCCCTCAGACCAATTTTTCTTGGCCCTCAAGCTTCCAGGTGAATTGGCCCATACTACCTTAAACTTTACTTTTTACTGTACATTTCTGAAAATCTACTTTAACAAGCCCATATCAAATATTTAATCATCTAGTAGTTGGTTCACAGTATTTAAATTTTCATTATTTAAACTTCGCAGCTGATGTCATCAATATTCCCTGGGGTGTGATGCTAACTGTAGGCACTGCTCTATCTGAGGCATGTTAGACTAATCAAAATTTTATTTTAACACAATCTGAATAGAAATAACTGACTTCGTTGGAACTACAACAGGTGAGACGATTTATGCTGTTAAACAAGTTCCTCTCAAATAACATTGCAGTTGCACACTAGCTAGCATCAGCCAACAGGTTTTCTGTCTCTCACTGTCAAACTCTTAAACAGGATCATAAACACTTCAATTGATCACAGGCTACAGAAAATGTGTTGTTCTTTTTCTTGTGCTTTGAGAAAATCTTAAAACTTCTTTTTCCTGTGTGTGTGTGTTTCATAGATAGATTTTCATGATTATTTAGTCTAGTTTAGTTTATCAATATTAGAGAAGAGAGATTCAGAGACATCTAGTGTTGAAAATAGGTAAGAGGACGTTCCCTCTGCTTTCCTTTCTGCCATATATAGATATATCTCTGGTAAGCCAGCTATTAAACTTCTTCAAATGGCATCCACCATAGGTGTAAAGTTATTTATTATTTTTTATTAAAAGATAAGTTGTTGCTGCTGTTCATCATGATCATGTGCGTTAAAAGACTAATAGAAGCTCCGCCGCGCTCGTGTTTGTACGAGACTTCAACTGAGACTTGAATTTTACTGAAAAAGACAGTGGCCGTAAAATGGCTCTTGTTTTCTTCATTAAAACGGCGTCATTTCATTCTAATTAAGCTCAGGTGGTGCGTCACGCTGAGGCTCTTACGCCGCGGCGCGTCACTACGTAGCGCCGCGTCGTGGTCGTCTCTGTCCTTCACATCTCCCACATCTCCTCGGTTCGTCTGCGCTCTTCTACTGAGAAACGATGGCTCTGCTCACAACCAACAGGTTTCTGTCCGGCCTGGGGAACTTGACCCCCTCTCTGGGAGTCCTGTCCACCCGCCAAAGGTAAAAATAAGCACAAATTTCCACAGCACTGCGATGTCTCAGGATGTAAGTCAGAGCGGGCTGTAGCTGCGTGGTTTCTGACACAGCTCCAAACTGTGCCACATTTATGATTAAGCAACACTGATGCCGCTATATAAACGTTTGTGGTTTAGGTATCTAAAGCTGAGTCATCGTCGCGTTGAGCCAAAATGACTTGCTGTAAAGTTTACTTTTGAGGACTAATAAATGTCACGGCCGTGATATTTGCACTGTGCATTTTCTATTCACATTGATTATTAAAGTCTGCTTCTTGATAAGACGCCTTGCCGTCTTTTTATTTTTTTATTGGGTGTTTTCCATTTGGTAACTGTGGCTACTAATACTCTGGCATTTACAATAACCCCATGGAGTTCTTCACCGCTGCTAAACCACGGCACGTACGATTTGAGCCAAGAGGCGACCCGTACTTGATGTGATTCTGGAAGCTGATTGGCTCTCGCGCTCCTCCTGCCGCTGCTGATTGGCTGATTTCTGACCGAGGCAGACAGGAACTAGTGTCCTTACTGAGCCCCTTGGAGGACAAACCATTTTACAGTTGCAATAATCGTAAATAGTGTTGTTTTACTAGCCGTTTAAACGACTTTATTTATAGAAAGTGATACTTATTTAATCTCCTCTTTATTTGTGACCTGTTTTTTTTTTCTCCCCCAAGGACCTATCACGTGTCAGTGTTGTATTTCATGGTATCAAGCGCCACAGTCCCTCAGTCTATCCATATGTCCAGTGTTGTGTACTTCATGTCACTCCTGATATACTGCTATTATATAACCATAGAGTTGCACATACCTACTACAAACTGTCATGTTTACATGCCAATCCACCTGTGTGCATGTAAATATTACCATCTGCACAGAAATTGCATAGTCTATTTTAATGTACAAATGTATCTCTTGATCTGTTTACAGTATATTAAAATAAAATGCATGCAACAATAATTACTATATACACGTTTTCACTGATTATTACAAGCATTCAAAAACTAATCTTATTCATACTAGATGACAAGTTGTAATTCACTGGGGCGGTTTGAGCAGGATTATTGATCACCACTCTTGTTTTGGACTCTGAACCTGTAGAATGGATTAAAAATGTTTGTTTCAGGAAACTTGAACATGGGTGTTTCACATGGTTGAATAGGAATTTGGTAACTTCTAATCACATGAGTAGTTAAGCTCATTTCTGTCCAGAGTATGGTTAACGGATTTAACATAATTGTCTACTGTCAGGAAATTGCACTTCGTCAACTCGCATGCAAATCATTGTTTGCTTTTATGTTTCAGTTCTTGGTGGGGTGGAGTGGCAATGGGCCCCCCTGATCCCATCCTGGGGGTGACTGAGGCTTTTAAGAGGGACACTAACCCCAAAAAGATGAACCTTGGGGTGGGAGCTTACAGAGACGACCAGGGCAAACCCTTTGTGCTCAGCTGTGTTCGCAAGGTTATATTTTTTTAACACATGTATGCAGTTGAGAGACCCTGTAAATGATACATTTATTTAAATTCAAATAATAAAGATTGAATGACTGCTGGTCAGAGATATTTTATTCCTTTTGTTTTCTACTCTTCAGGCAGAGGCCTTGATTGCTGCCAAGCAGCTGGATAAAGAGTACCTTCCCATTGGTGGTCTGGGAGATTTTACAAAGGCTTGTGCCCAGCTGGCACTTGGTGCTGACAATGAAGTTCTGAAAAGCAGCCGGGTATGTTTGATATAATCTGAGTGAAGCTCATATCTTGTATTTCAACATTCTAACTGAAGTTTACTTTCTTTAGAGCATCACTGTGCAGACCATTTCAGGAACCGGGTCCTTGCGTATTGGAGCCAACTTTTTGGTTAGATTGCAATTCTTTTACTTGGTATAATATAAAAATCTACTATCTGACTGATTTTTTTTTTTGTTTTTGTCTTTGTGGTGTCCAGTCTCGATTTCATACAGGTCCACGAGATGTGTACCTGCCCAAACCCTCTTGGGGAAACCACACGCCCATCTTCAGAGATGCAGGGATGCAACTTAAGGCATACAGATACTACGACCCTTCAACCTGTGGCTTTGACTTCAATGGAGCTCTTGAGGACATCTCTGTAAGATAGACCTCGGTTTTATCTTTTTAAGACATTTTCAAGATTTCCCCCAAAGGCCATTATTGAGTTATCCAATTGTGTTTTAAAATTCTCCACATATTTGCATGCTCCTCAGACAGGAATATATTGAACCATTCCGTCAAATTGTACTTGCTACTTGCTACACTATGTTTTGTTAAAATAATTAACATCAACGGCTTAATAAATTGGGCAGTTTTTTAACTTTTGAATTCTCATGTTTCAGAAAATCCCAGAGCAGAGTGTGATTCTGCTGCACGCCTGTGCACACAACCCAACCGGTGTGGACCCTCGGCCTGAACAGTGGAAAGAGATTGCTGAAGTTGTAAAAGTGAGTGATGAGATTACTTTATCAGTTGGAGTTTGAAAGTGTCATCTGATAAAGAGAATAAAGAGAATTGAGTGTCTGAATATATTTTTTTCCTGTTCAAATGATTATGACTGTGAACTTAACATTTCTTTTATTTTGCAGAAAAGGAACCTGCTTGTTTTCTTTGACATGGCCTACCAAGGTTTTGCTAGTGGAGACATTAATCGTGATGCCTGGGCAGTTCGTCACTTCATTGAAAAGGGTCACAACATCCTGCTGTCTCAGTCCTTTGCTAAGAACATGGGTCTCTATGGTCAGTTGACAAGCACAATCATAAATGCAACAAAGTTATCATAGCTGTGACATAGATTCACAATTTTCAGTTAAAAGGGTGAAACTTGTGCATTGTCACCCCCAAGTGGCCATTAAGTAATAGACAGTTTTAATATTTTCAGCATTTTATCATAATCAACTATTCTCTTGCACATGCCTCAGGCGAGCGAGTCGGAGGATTCTCTGTGGTGTGCAGTGACACTGATGAGGCTAAAAGGGTTGAGTCTCAGCTCAAGATCCTCATTCGGCCAATTTACTCCAACCCACCAATGAACGGAGCCAGAATTGCCACAACTATTCTTAACACACCTGACCTGTATTCACTGTGGTATGTATAAAGATTTTATTTATCATCAAGATTCGACCTTGACACATTGAGTAAAATGTTTATGCATTTTGCCCAGGTTGGAGGAGGTTCATGGCATGGCAAATCGTATCATCAAAATGAGGGAACAGTTGGTAGCTGGTCTGAAGAAGGAAGGTTCAACTCACAACTGGCAGCATGTCATTGACCAAATTGGGATGTTTTGCTTTACAGGCCTCAAACCAGAACAGGTGTGTATTCAGTGCTATTGATATTTAAGACTCTATTTTCTAAATTACCTGTTTGTAAGTTTTTGTGTTCTTTTACACAGGTTGAACGTCTGACAAAGGAGTTTTCTGTGTACATGACCAAGGATGGCAGAATTTCTATGGCAGGTGTATCCTCTGGGAATGTGGAGTACCTGGCTAATGCAATCCATGCTGTCACAAAATAGAGAGGTTCAATGACATTGAGCTACGAAATCAAAAGCGCTAGAGGAGGAAATCCTGGGTCACCTCTTTTCTCCTACATTTCACTTATAGCTAGCAGATTTCTTTTTGTCAGATATTCTTCACACTGGTTTCAGTTTAAACTCTAAAACAAAGTAAGTTTAAATCCCTTACATTTTCTTTCTAAACATCTAAAATGTGACTGACCTTACATTTGAATTTGTGCAATGTCTATGAAGGCTTAACTTCTAGTGTACAATTAAATACAAATGACAAAACCAAAATTTGTTTTCTTAAATACTGAGCTGTATGAAATTTCTTTTGCTTTGTGGATGTTCAAGCACTTATTTTTTGTTTTTTTTGTTTGTTTTGTAATGACACTGGTTAAAGCCCTACTTATGTCAGCTACTTGGTTTAGGCCATAAATTGAAATGGTCACTCTTGTCAGTCGTGTTTGTCAAATGCCGCAGAATTAAGCACACCAGTCAAATGGAGATGTCTGTGATACAGACTGTAGATGAACTGTAAATGTTTTATATTCTAGCCTAGACCCAGTTTGTCCTAGTTTAAGGCTTTGTCTGATTGTGTGACTGCAAATGGATGAGTGGAAGTTTAAATTACTATTATACTGTATTGGCAAAGATGAGACATGCAGCTCTCATTGGTATTGATACAAATTTGGTTCTGTTCTATAAACTGAAAAAGCCAATCTACAAAACGCAAACTCTGAAACCTGGCAGTTATATTTTTGCATTTTGCCATAAAAGCAACTGGTTATTGGTCATGTATATCATTGCTCTTCAATAAATTATGGTGGTAAATTAACCTGTGAATTCCGCACTTGATTTGCACATTTAGTTTAGATGGTGATGGGATTATAGGAGTAAAGGGATTTTTTTTTTCTTTTATATGTAGATGAAGTACTCTACATTTACATTGAAATGGTAAATGTATTTTTGTTCGCTTGATCATCAGCGTTAGAGTCAATCTGTCCGCACAAAACTACATTACCCAAAGTTTCGGTCACGTGACGGTCACGTGACAGTCACGTGACGGTCACATGCTCCTCCCTCCTTCAGACCTGATCAAAACACAGCGCCGCCCGCGCCTGTTTGTGGAGCTGTGTCTGCTAACCACAGAAGCGACAAATCTATGCTCTTCACACCAGAAAACGGCACCGGACACGCAGTTAAGGTGAAATACTTAATATTTCGTTTAAATATTTTGTTATAAATCACTGTCTTATGGTGATGACAAGACAGACAACATCCCGTAGTTAGCTAGCAATTGTACAATGCACAGGTAAACAAGTGGCCCATATAATTGTTAAATAATTTTCTTCATTTCATTCAGTCATTTTATGTGGTTTTAAGCTTTGGTTGCTGTGATGTCTCTGATCTTACGCAGACGTTTTTTTTTTTATTTGTTTATTTTTTAAAATATATTTATTTCTTTATTTATTTTTTTTTTACAATTTTACTAGGCTTTGTAGTGGAAAAAATGGAGAATCACTTTTCATTCATTAATTTAAGTCGACCTACCACCATTCAATAAATGATTTCTTAGTAACTACTTATGTTAAATATTTGTTCTTACAGAATGACCACCATTTCATCATCTCTGCATTAACTGCAGTAAAAGAAGTTTGTTTTCCTTGATGGTGCTTTTAAAATTCCTATTGATTTGAGACTGAGACCATCGCCGCCATGGCTATCAACTCAGATGTGGAGGACTGGGGTGGAATGGGCAGCACAGACTCTGGAGAGAGGGCCCGGCTGCTGCAGAGCCCCAGTGTGGACTCTGTGCCCTACATTGAAACAGAGAGAAGAGGTGGTGGTGTGTCCTCTATTGGAGCTGTATTCATTGTAGTCAATGCTGCGCTGGGAGCAGGCTTACTCAATTTCCCTGCAGCCTTCAGTATGGCTGGAGGAGTTACAGCCGGAGTGATGCTACAGATGGTAAGGATATGCTAAAACAATTTCTTCTCAGATGTCTTTCTTTTTAAAATTATCATTGTAATTGGGCCAATATTCCAGAGAGTTTATCAACATATTCTTGTTTGTTGTTTTTCAGTTCATGCTGATCTTCATTATCAGTGGGTTGGTGATCCTTGGTTACTGCTCCCAGGTTTGTGCAAACTCTTTGTTCCTATACATTTACAGCATTTAGCAGATGGCCATTGTGTTGCATAATAGCACAGACACAGACATTCACTTCCGGTGGCAAAAACATTCTGCTGACTCCTTTAAAAGTGGATATCCAATCCTAAAACATTTAGATTCATGCCTACATTTATTATGTTTATTATGTTGTTTAATGTTTTATTATTTTATTAGGTATTTTAGCATTTTAATACCAGTCTCCTGTGATCATTTTATCTTTCACTTGTTGAATAAGGCATTAGGACTAAAAATGCTAGTGATGTTTAAATACAATATATAGAATATCGGCTATTTTTGGTTCTGCCATAAAGTTTAATGATTATGTGTTTGTTTAGGTCAGTAATGAAAGCACCTATCAAGAGGTGGTACGAGCCACATGTGGGAAGGTGTCTGGAATTTTATGTGAAGTCGCCATTGCGATTTACACATTTGGCACCTGCATTGCGTTCTTCATTGTTATTGGAGATCAGCTGGATCGCTGTAAGTAGAGTTATATAGTTTATAAATTGTAGTATATAGTATGTTTTACACTGTCAAATCACATTTTAATGCACACAGACCTCATGTGACTTGTTTAAACATTACCAACCACATGCTGACTAAAAGAAATCCTGGTTGTAACTTTTTCCTTAGGGTACAAAAAAAATCTATTCTGCCAGCTGGACAAAGTTTTCAGATGAACTTTTTCTCCAGTTGACAGATACTATTTTTTTTTATTACTACTGTTTACTAATTTTTTTACTATGGCTCATACCTGGACGCCTGGAGGATTGCACAGATATTTTGTGTAACTTCTAGAAATAGAATATACCACCACAACAGTCACTAAAGGTTTCACTGCTTTTCTCTTTGCCTTCATATTAATTATACTTTGTCAATTATTGTAGTAATTGAAGCTGCAAATCATGATGGTTCAGGCAGCCACCCTTGGTACATGGATAGAAAGTTCACTATTTCTGTGATGGCAGTTCTGGTTATACTCCCGCTGTCCATTCCCAAAGAAATTGGTTTTCAGAAATATGCCAGGTAAACATTTCACTGTCTATATTTTATATTGATGTTATCAAAATGTTGTATGTTTCATGTTCTTACTCTCTCTCATTGTAGCGCAATAAGTGTAGTAGGAACCTGGTATGTTACAATAGTGGTCATCATTAAGTACATTTGGCCAGATAAAAACAATATGCCGGGCTACATTCCTGTCAGGTGAGTTTATACTTAAACTTGTATTTATGCAAAAAAGTTTCATCGTAGCAATTGTTACAAATAGTCAACTATGTTACAGCTCTACATCTTGGACGGCTGTGTTCAATGCTATGCCCACCATCTGCTTTGGCTTCCAGGTATCACGTCATTTTGTTTTGGAACCAAACCTGTGTCTGTTATGTTAGAAATTGAGCCATTTTTTTGTTTCAGTGTCATGTCAGCTGTGTGCCAGTCTTTAACAGCATGACAAGAAAAGAGATCAAACCCTGGGGACTTGTTGTAACACTCAGTATGATCATCTGCCTTTTTGTCTATACAGGGACAGGTACTGGTGTTGTGTTTTTGTTGTGTAATCATATCCTTATTACATTTCAATAACAAATGAATCTTTTTTTTTTTTTCCTTAAGGTGTCTGTGGCTTCTTGACATTTGGCTCGAGTGTCCAACAAGACGTGCTGATGTCATATCCTCCAAATGACATTGCTGTGGCGTTTGCAAGAGCTTTTATCGTTGTCTGTGTTGTCACTTCATACCCAATCTTACACTTCTGTGGGAGGTTAGTCTCACACAATAGCATGTTTGTGTTCATTGTAATCTATGCATATACTTTATTTCAGAAATTAAGCAAGTGTGCCGTGTCTCTGTCATTGTGACCAAGTTTAGCTCTCTGTTCTCAGGGCTGTGATAGAGGGGCTGTGGCTGCGGTTTCAGGGAGAACAGGTGGAAGTGTGTGTTCGTCGTGAACAGAGGAGGAGGATCCTCCAGACTCTGGTGTGGTTTATAGTCACCCTTGTCCTGGCTCTTTTTATACCTGATATTGGACGGGTAATCTCACTCATTGGTGGCCTGGCTGCCTGCTTTATTTTTGTTTTCCCAGGTAAAATATAATTTTTGTTCTATTTGTTACCTCTATTCTTTTACTTTTAATCAATCCCACTGTTATTTTTGTTTAGGTTTATGCTTGATGCAAGCCAAACTATCTGAGACAGACAATCGATCTACCAGGTGAGACTGATTTCGTCTACTTTATACAGAATTTAAACTTCTGTTCTTTTGTTTAAGTCATTGGCAAATATTTTTGATTTGTTTATTTTTTAATATATTGAGTTTTAATACATGGAGATGTGTATTTTTGTCTGCAGCTGGCATGGGATGGTCATCTTTGGTGTGGTCATGGTGACGCTTGGAGCGTTCATTTTTGGCCTCACGACATCAAACTCAATCTATCAAGATGTTAAAACATGAGAAGTGTTAAACTTGGCATCTCATCAGAGGCTGCTGCAGAGATAGAATGTAGTCCATCACAAGGTACTGTCAATACTCAAACCTCCAAAGACCTTATGTGAACCTTGTGGACTTGGAGATAGAATGATTGTTTTTAAATGGTTAGAAAACAATTATTTAATTTTTATTTTTTAACTGGAAAACATGTCTTTTAACCTTTTATCATTGATACATCAGCAACATGTTGATGATAAGACTACATTCTGCATGGTGTATTCAGGGTAATACAATTGTTAGTTTCTGTATTTTAGTAAGCATGGTGATATGACATAGTAAGAGATGAACTACAATAGCTACCATCAATGATCTAAGTGATTTAGAACATTCAGGATTAATTTGTTTACACTATTAGTAATTGTGTTGATCATTTGTGCACATGGATGAAAAGAAGGGGTCATTGATGACACTATGTATGTGTAAAAAGCACATTATTCTTTTGATCCTTTAGAGTGAAGGGGCATGTGGCTGCTCACAGCATATTTTATTGTATTTTTTAAACTATGACTAGTCAAGTTCAAACTGTGACAGTGAGTTGCGTTATCCTATTGTCTTGAGACTTTGAGACTTGAAATGTATTTATTTGAGAACATAAGTACCATCATTCAACAAGGGATGGGACCATAAACAAGAATATAGTTTATTGTGATAAACAGGGTAAACAATACTCTTTCATGGGACATTTTATTTAATCATGATAATTGCCATTATCACCAGAATGTGCAGGAAAAAAAAGCTACCCATCCATAATGATCTCTTCAGATCATTGTTGTTTTCACTTGTAACAAAGTCCAATATTATCGCAGTTGTTTAAATAACATTTTTGAACTTTCAGAAACTTAAAAAAATATTCTGACATAATCATTAATCACAATTATTTTGGCCATGATAATCGTGACACCAAATTTCAGTATGGTCCCATACCTCCATTCTACTTAAGTCCTTTTATTGTAAAACTCTCTAGAATACTACAGCCATGTTTTTTAATATGGGACACAAGTCTAATTTATGTTGCCTAATGCAATTGTGTAAGGGACTAAATGAAGGTTATGAAGTCAGAAGACATTTGAGTTTCCTTTAGCTATTCTAATTTTATTTGGGACTTTTAAAATTGTATATATATTTTTATTATACTTTTTTTTTTACAAAAACTGTTGTTGGTTACTTTGCATTTATGTAAATGAATAACTACAGAGAAAAAGTGTCAAACAATAAATTGTTTAATAAAAGACAAATTTAAAGACAAATTATTTACATTGGTACATTTCAAGACATTATTACAACAGCTATCCTTAATAGTGCATTAACTGCCATCATTCAGCTTTGTTAAAAAAAAAAAAAAAAAAAAATCCCTTTTATGTTCACATAATTATAGTAGCAATATTTAGGAAATTGAGCAGACATGCGATGTATGCTTAATTTATTATGAACAGACTAAAACCTTCATTACAACTGATAAGATAAAATGGGTCAGTATAAGATGCAATTGGTCTCTAAAAAATGGACCAGATTAAAACCAATATTTGCTCCTAAAAAAATAAAAATTTTCCATGAACTTCCCTGAGATATGTGCTCAATAAGAAACTAGTGCAGAAAACACATGAATAGATTCTCAGTAATCACTGTTAGTTATAAATGACTGGAACATGTGTAAAGCTGGATCTGGGGCCCACTGCGGCACCATATGACCAGCCCCCTATAACATAACAGTATACAATAAATAAACTGACAAAGATGAATTGACATTCATTTATAAGTGGTAAAAAAATACAAAATAAAATTAAAGTCCTCTTCTTACCTTCACTGTAAGATATGTGATGTTGCCAAATGTCTGATAAAAACCAGCAACCTGGCCCTTGTGAAGCCATGTCTGGTAGTTTGTGGTGGCCTGAAAAGATGTCACATTTTAAAATAGTACTGAACCAAGATATTATATTGTAAGGAAAATCAGCCAACCTTTATGCCAAGATCGTCAACAAACCACTGGTCTCCAAGAAAATTGCAAGCCATGTCAGTATCCCCATTATACACAAGTGCTTGAAGGCCCAAGGAGAGCAGCTTCAGGTAGACTTCCTTCATACTTGGGTAAAGGGTCGTATAGTTACCACCAACAAAATCGCTGCATTCAAGCAATGGTATTTAGTTTCAATATAGCATAACAGCACAACATGAATAAGACAATGTAATGTAATAACCTGCAGAGGTCCCATGGAGGCAGTGTATCAGGAATATGTAAAGCTTTCCTCACATCACCTCTATTGAGCCACTTTGATTGAGCTGCGCTGTCGATGCAGGGTGGGACTTCTCCTAGGTTCTTGTAGGGCTGTATGAAGCCTACAAACTTCAATTAACTTGATTAAGGGGAATTCTTTATGCAGGCAGTGTCAAAAATCAACTGTAACATACCTTGTGTGTGTCAAAGTTTTTTCTAAAGTTTTTAAAAAGGTGACTCATTGCCATCTCATAAGCTCTGTGTTTGCCTTGACAGTCCATGTAGAGAGAATATACATTTAGCCCACTGCTGTAAATTATATTAAAAGCCACATTTACCTGATGGGAACAGGACAGTTTAGTTAGTCTAGTTAATCTGGTAATATCAGTTAATGAGACACATCTTGAGGACACATACCATTGTGGCACACATGTCTGAGCTTGAGTTGTAGAAATTGCAAGTACCATCTTTGCCACAGCAATTTGTTGTGAGATCATTCCACAAACTGGAAATACAGAAATCAATCAATATGCTTACACAAAAATGATTGTATGATTGTGTGTGTGTGTGTGTGTGTGTGTGTATACACAGACGCACACGCACTGCATAAAATGTAATCATACATATGATTCAGTAACTTACTCTTCTCCAAATAATCCATGATAATAGCCAAAATAGATTAGTGACTGATCATTAAGAGCAAAGCTGCCAAGTCCATTTCCTACTGCAAACCCCTGATAACCAAAAGACAGTCATTCACAAAAGTTCAGCTAATGTTTGCATCATGAGATACAGACTTCAATTTACCTTAAAATTGATTTTTGCTTTTCCTGTTGCCACTAGCAAACTAAGAGTTGGTACGTAAATTCCACCATAACTTTCACCAATAATGAAGAACTCATTTGTAGTAAAGTTTGGAAACTTGGAAAAGAAACTCTGTAATGCCATGTAATTGTCCTCAGCAACCTGGAGAAAATGTCAAAAAAAATCATCTTTCTTTGCAGTAAAAGGATTTCAAAAGGTATTTTGTCTGGACTAGGTTTCCTTTAATAATATGCTTTCTTGGACTTACCTGATCATCGTCTGTTACATATTTCTGGTCATCAGAGTAGGAATAACCTACTCCAGCAGGTGACTCAAGATACAGCACATTTGCAATCTTGTTCCAACTAAAGGGATTCTCATACAGTGTTTCTCCATTTTCATTTACCTACAAAAATGTTTATAATATAAATTGTAACAAAAGTTGGTTTTCATAGTGAAAGTGCATCATTCTCACATGAAAGGGTCCATTCTCTGAAAGGAAACCATCCAGTGAGCTACATCCTGGACCACCATTCAGCCAGAGCACCACAGGGTCTTCAGATGGGATGTTCTGAGAAGTTACAAACCTGCACATATAACACATTGACTGTGTTAACTTAAATGTGGTGCAAATTAAAGAAATCAAACTGATTTCTATGATTTTGGCTTTAATGTGATAGGTCTGGTAATGTGATGTTTTTTTCCTGGTTATTAGGTTGTGCTATGCAATAACGTACTTTAGGATTTGGTCATATGACCATTAATTGTCCATTTATTTGTGTAGTTTTTGGTACAATGAACATTTTTATACATAGGCCAATGTGAGAAAGTGAACTCTTACCAGTAATGGAGGAACTTTCCCGGTCGCGCCTGCAGATACCCGGACCATTGTGTGTAGTTCGGTTTGAAGCCCATCCCGGGCAAGTTCCTGACTTCATCTGGAGCATACTGAGCCCACGAGCCTGTCTGAAAGACGGAAAACAGACACAGCAGCACTAAACCTTTGCACATCTCTCTTCATCCACAGACTACCGAAAGCAGCGCTGTTGTCAATAACTTCCTTGATTATGAACTGGCCGCACGAGTGTCATATGACTGCAGTCACGTGAAAGTGTCACTGATCCAGGAAAAATTATCACGAAAGAAAAACAAGTTTGGGGAATTATAAATAGGATCACATAAGATTCTATAAATATTTTTGCTCCTAGACCACAGCTCTAAGCCATTTCATGATTTCTGTGTGAAAGTAAACGAGCTGGGACGTAACAAAAATATATTTCATTGTATATTTGAATATATTGTATTACTGCTGCCAAAAGTAATAAAAAAAATTGCGGGTCGCTTTTACGTCACTGCTACTGATGAGCTTTTATTGTGAAAGTCAGAGTTTGAGCTTCCGGTCCGAAAGAGGCGCCGCCGCAGAGTTTTTTCGGGGCGTAAACACTGGAAGAAAGTCCAGATTATTTGTTCATTTTGAAATGTAAATGCCGATGTAGTTGGAGTTTTGAGTAAGATGTTAGATTTGCTTTTACGTTATGAGGTAGAGCCATTTGAAAACATTAACACACTTATTAAGACTTTAGTTTTATCTTAGTTTTTACGGTGCAGATTCCCGCTGCTCATCGCGACCCCAAACAAGGTAAATACTTCAATTATGTTACTGTGTTTAGGAACTATGTGACACAAAGCAACACGGTAAATACAGTTTAATTTAACAACGCGTCCTGGCAATAACAACATCTCTACCTTGGTCCAAAAAGCACCACAAACGTGTACATTGTTGTAATTCACACAGACATTTCAGTGCGGTGCGGTACAGACGCGGCCACAACAAACAAGAACACTTGACTCTAAATCAACAATTTAATTAAAGCACTGTCTGATATCGTTTTTATCACGTCCTGACAGAATCGAAATGGAGGACGCCCTCTCCAGCCCGGAGGAGGAGAGTGAAGTGCCTGAGCTCCCTCCAAAGCCCAGGAGTCTCAAGAGTCTCACCAGAATCGCTGTGAGATTTGTGGAGCTAATGCATAATTCTGAAGGTGGACGACTGGACCTCAAAGAAGTGAGTACTGCTGCTCAACAGTCAATTAAACCACTTGCTTTGGTGTTCTGTGATTGTCTGCAATGAGATAACCATCCAAGTTAAGTTAAAACTCCCAAGAACACTTTGAAATTTCAAATAATATTGCAAATGTATATTTTATGTATGGCAGAATTGAACCCCACACTGACTCATAAAATAATTGAAAAGCTAAGCTAATGCCATTCTAAAACCTATTATTATTATTATTATTATTAACAATGATTTTAAATCAACATACATTATCTGTCAGTTGCCTTTTTGGGTGAATTGTTCAAAGCAGATATTCTACCATCACCTAATGTTTTGATCATTTTTTCCCCCACTGATAATCAATAAGTAAACATCAGTAAGATCAGTATGAATCCTTTATACTTAAGCAGAAAGTAGATTTGCACCCTACCTTGTTTGATTATGGTGAAAGAAATTCACAATTCTTTGTTTTTGTTGTATTTCATACAATGCCATGTGTGTTTTTTCTTCAGGCAGTGAAAGTTTTGGCTGTCACTCAAAAAAGGCGAATCTATGACATCACAAATGTGTTGGAGGGCATCGGTTTGATTGAGAAAATCACAAAAAATATTGTGCAATGGAAGTAAGTTTTCTTTACCATGCCATATCCTTTCAGATTCTATATATTATATATAATATTTTACAAACTGTATTGATATATATATATATATATTTTTTTTTTTTAAACAAGGGGAATACTTCCAGGAGGCAGTGCTGTTAACCTAAGCAGACGACACATGCTTTTAAAGTGTGAATTAAAAGAACTGAAGGAGAGAGAAGAGATGCTTGATGTTCAACTGCGCTGGGTTCGGCAGAGCATCAAGTACATATATGAAGACTACAAATCATATTCTTTTTTTTTGTGGATGAATTCTTTATTTTTTTTAAATTTACAATGCATTTACTGATGTGCCTAAGGTTATACATATAATAATAATAAATAATAATAATAATAAGCTCATTGTGTGTTTAATAAGCCTTAACAAACATTCACATTATCCTATGTCACCCATGAGGATATCTGCAACTCTTTCAGTGGTATGTACTGATTTACCTAAACATGGGAAGTTGTGCAAAGCGGTGTACAAACCAAAATGTTATGTTTTAATAATTTTTCATTTTTCACTCTTCTCAACAAGGCCATTCTATATTAGCTCTACAAGCACCTTCTGGGACACAATTAGATGTCCCCATTCCCAAAGCGGTAAGTATTGTATTTTTATTGTTGTTTTTTTATTTTATTTATTGATTTATTTATTTTTTAGGTCAGAGATGGTCCAACAACATACCAGATTCATCTGAAAAGCACCAACGGGCCAATAGATGTTGTACTTCTTAATAAACGCTTAGACAACTCAGAAGCTCTGATGTTACCAGTTCCACCATCCAAGGAAATCCTACATCATGCTCAGTTAGCTCTGGGTAATTTAACAGAGAAGCAAATCCAGTCCTTATCTTGTCAACCTCCAGAGAATCCCAGTCAAAGAAACCTACGGACACTTCAGACGTTATTTCAGGAACTAGAATCTAATAAAACTGGCATGTCGGGATGTGAGTTTCTATAGTTTCACATGGCTGTAAATGAACTATTATGATCATCACAATACAAGTGAAGTGTTTTTTTGTTTTTTGTTTTGTTTGTTTTTTTTGCAGTTCACTGTTTGTCAAAAAATATCAGAGATCTTCTTGACCCATCTAAAGGTAACATTGTGTTATGCAAAATGCAAAATTTGTGCCTATATGGGTTGAAATAGAGTTACTATTTTGTTTTTAGATATTAATACAGAAAACAATCCAGGCAAAGCCAATCAATTTGTGGCTCCTGAGGGTAAGTGATCATGACATATTTGTAAGTGTATTTAAAAAATAAACCTCAAAAACCACTCACTTTTTTTTTTTTTATTTCTATAGTTATTCCCTTGTCACCACCCCCAATCAATGAATACCACTGTAATCTGGATGAAAGCGAGGGCCTCTGTGACCTATTTGATGTTCCAATGTTTTGAACATCACTTTGACACTTGAAGACACTATAGGTTTTACTGTGCATGTAATTGGTATTTTATATGCCATGTTTTAAGACATTTCATTCTAACATAAATAAACTTAATGTTAAATAATTTGAATGTGTTCTTTTCTATGGTAACAAATGTGAAAAAGATGTATCCTGCACACAGGTACATAATGTGTGTCTGTGTATAGATATTTAAATGTACAGTAGCCCCAAACCCACGTGGGTTAATGTGTAATTTCTCTTTTAGAGCGCCATCTTGAGGAATTGCCCAGTAAAACCATTCTGTTGTCTTGTTGCCATGGCAGCGTTTTCATTGCTCGAAAGCGCATGCGCACGCCCAATTGACCGACAGGATATTTTTCACAACTTTGTCTTGTTTTTTTATTTGTCAAAGCTGAGTTTTTGGGTCTGAAATGGTGAGAGTGTTTGTTTAAAATGATTATCTTTTGTTTTGCTGTAATTCTACAATAAACGTTACGCTAAATTCTCTTTACCCGCATCTTTTAACATTTCTCAGTAATCATGTTATTGGCCTATGTTTTTTGTGAATTATTAATATTATTACTTTTACAGCCGCCCAAAAAAGGTTCAAGTAAAAAGCCTGAAAAATCAAGAACACCTATTCTGATCGATGGCCTCACCAAGGATGAGATGTCCAAAGAACAGGTCAGCAGTTTAACGCAGCTATGCTACAGTTAGCCCAGTTTATTAGGACAGTATGTCCAATAAGTCTAATTATCAACACAATTTAACTTAATTTAATCGTGTTTGTTGTCCTAAAAAACTTTATTTGAAACTATGAGTGTAAAATCTGTAATTCATTCATATTTATAAACACCTAAATACTTGTAAAGTTGGAGGACTACATCATGCGTCTGAGGGAGGAGCTGGATCGAGAGAGGGAGGAGAGGAACTATTTTCAGCTTGAGAGGGACAAGGTGCATGCCTTCTGGGACATCACTGACAGGAAGCTGAAGGAGGCCAAAGCTGAACTCAAAAACCTGGACAAAGAGCTGGAGGAAACAGAAATCAAACTTCAAGTAGAAATTAAGGTACTATATGTTTTATATATTTGTTAAACACAAATGTCAGTTTTATATATTTGTTAAACACAAATGTGTTCCTCTAGGTTTATAGACAAAAAATGCGGCATCTTCTCTGTGAACATCAAAATACAATTTGTGAGCTCAATGCTGATGGAGTAGCCTCAAAAGAGGCATTGCAGGCTGAACAAACATTACTAGAGAAAAAACTTAGAAATGATTTGGCATCTCTGCTGGTAGACATGCATCAAGTGGACATTGAGACGCCAATCATGGAGCTTAAGAAGGTAACTTGCCCTTTTTACATGTGAAATTAATTCAATAATTTTCTCACTAATATATTCTATTAAATGTCTAGAAACATCAAGAAGAAATGGCTCATATAAGAGAAATTTCAAAAAAGAAACTCCAAGGTAAAGATCTTGCTCTATGATGTATCTCTACCACTAGAAAACAAGTCAGCAAACTTTTTTCCATTGAAGATGCTGAGGCCAAGAATGAAAAGATGCATGATGAGCTGCAGCTGGATCTTGAGAATAAAAAGAAAACCGAAGTCAGTCAGGTCAGGGACAACTGGAACAAATTCATCTCGACTCTGATGGAGAAAGATAAAGAAGTATATGAAGAGGCAAAAGCCTTACTAAAGAACACAGAAAAGAAATTTGATGTCCAAAATGAACTTAAGGTAAAACATTTTTATATCCATTAATTGTTTCAGGAGGTCGTTGTACATGCAGCACAATTGAAACAAGGCTATAGCACATTAAAGCTATCATCCATAAGTTTATTTGATTTTTTTTCACCAGTAGATGGCAGATGTCTTTCACCTGGCCTTTGTTGAGCTCATCTGTGCTCTCGGTCTTCTTCTGTCAGGCCAAAGCTGGCACACTATGAATAACATAGATAGCATTTAGTGGTTATTTGTGAGAATGCAACAGGGTTGGCTAGTCTAATTACTAATGATAGGTTGAAATTCACTACACACTAATGTACTGCATGGTGCACACATGTAAATAATTTACATTAGACCTAAGTTAAATAAAAACACATACTTTGAAATACAGGAGCAGCACAAGATGACCCAGTATTATTTCTCTGGTATTGTTTCTTAGCAAATTGTTGCAGATGAGTCAACCAACCTCAATAAAATTGAAAAGGAGTTGACACAAGTTTTGCTGGAGAATCAACAAGTGACTGAGAATCTGACTGAAATTCAAGAAGAAATAGATGTGCTTCAAAATAAAACGAAATACAAGTCCAAAAAGTTTGACAATAAAAAGGAAAGTGAACTAAATAATCTTGCATTTGAGCATGAGATACTGCAAAAAAGGTTTAAAGAGGTAAGATACAGAATAGACATTTTAATACATTTTCATTACAATTGTATGAAATATTATGTATGGATGTGCTGACAGCTGCAGTTGGAGGTAGCCGAGCTGCGTAAGACATCTGCAGAGACAATTAAGAAGATGAAAAACAAGGCAGATGCAAAACACATGCAGATGGAAAAGAAGATACTGACTTTGACAGACAAGGTTAGAACTGTATTGTACATTGCCTGGTCAAAAAAAAAAGTCACCACCAAAAAAAAAGGGCCACACTGTAATATTTCGTTGTTCTACCTTTAGCTTTGATTACGGCACACATTCGCTGTGGCATTGTTTCAATAAGCTTCTACAATGTCACAAGATTTATTTCCATCCAGTGTTGCATTCATTTTTCACCAAGATCTTGCATTGATGATGGTTGAGTCTGACCTCTGCACAAAGCCTTCTCCAGCACATCCCAAATATTCTCATTGGGGTTAAGGTCTGGAGTCTGTGGTGGCCAATCCATGTGTGAAAATTATGTCTCATGCTCCCTGAACCACTCTTTCACAATTTCAGCCCGATGAATCCTGGCATTGTCATCTTGGAATATGCCTGTGCCATCAGGGAAGAAAAAAAATCCATTGATAGAATAACCTGGTCATTCAATATTTTCAGGTAGTCAGCTGACCTCATTCTTTGAGCACAGACTGTTGCTGAACCTTGACTTGACCAATTGGAGGAAGCTCGTACCTGTTTGCTTAGTTAAATCCAGGTGGTGACTTTTTTTTTTGGCCAGGCAGTATATTTATCTGTATTTTCTCTATTTTTTCTCTAAGTTTAATGGTTGATTTTGGTCTGTTTCTAGATTCAGAAGGATTTGCTTCTTTGCTGATCATAAAGCATGAAGGGCATTCATGGATGGGCTATTCAGCCTCACCCTGTTCAATAACAGTGGATTTCAACAGTACAGACTGAGTGAATTTCTTCTTAAAATCTTACTCTGGGCTATATGCTCCAAGTACTAAGGCCACCAAGGAACCCCTTAAGTTGTCCTTTGATTTTAGATGGATTAATTTTTACAATGAGTAATAGTTTACCATAATAGCATAAGAGTGCACCATAAATCCACCCATTATCCATAATACACTGGCCCCATATCCCTGTCCTTGCATCATTGTATTTGTATCTGAAATAAAAATCAAAATGAATTGATAAATGATTGTCACCAATCTCAACAGCTGCTTTGAACAAATGATTCCCTGCTGCTATCTGCATTTCCAGCGCAGGAGGAGCGTATAGGGCATATCTGGTTTCTCATTGTATATTCCCATGGTGAATTGAGCCTGCTGCTCTGAGTGAGTGCTGATCCCTGTGGTATTAATAATACAGGAGGAAGTTATTGTCCCGGTGCAGGCCACAGTATCGCACCGCTGAAGCCACTTGAGGGAGGGGTGGGCTTTTCACTGGACCTTCTAGAATATCAGGGCCTCAGTCAGTGGTCTGGCACTGGGGGTGTCTCATTGCCCTTGGATGGAGCTCAATTGTAAAGTGGCTTGTTTAAATTGGCCTGTGTCTAAACACTGACGGCCTTCACAGTGCTGGTGCTGCCCTGATCAGTAAGACTACACCTGCTCAGCCCACTGTCAGGGATAAGCAGCTGAGAGACAAGTCAATGCAGAATTAGCCCTTGTCAGACTCATGACACATGGATCCTGGGTGTGATTCACGTGCTCCAGATTGTATGCCTGTCTGAATGCAAGGCTGGTCCATCGCTTAGAAATTTGTATGAACATTTAACATTTGAGTCCCCGTTTATGGTGATTATAATATGGTTCCTCAGTTAAAAGCCCTGAACACACTGGCTGACCTCAAACGCACTGTATGGTCCTGCGCGCCCACAGGGAGGACGCAGGTGGGAGGCGGGGCGGAGGGAGAGAGGGAGAAAGTTTGGGTAAAAGTGAGAGCGTCTCAGCGAAGGAGGCAGATCAATGAAGGCGATGCATCAAAGTTTGACATTTTGATCGAGATCTGGAAAGGCTCCTGGGGAGAAACTGACCGCACCACACAGAGGTGAGTGCTATTACAGGCCAGGGCTTTTTTTTTGCACTATTAACAACTTTATTTCATTATTTTCAGTTGTTTTATTTTATCTTCCTTTTTAAAATGTACCTATTGCTTATATAGACTCTTGGGCTATTTATACTAGGCCTATATAAACTAATGGTATAAAACTGAAGGCCTCTGGGGCCATGTGGTGAAAGTGAAAAGGTAATGTAGTATCCAGTCATTAAGCTTTAATCTTCTCTGGTGAGCTACGTTACTCCTTAGGGTTGTTTTAGTCCTTCCAAGAAACCCGTATGCATATATTAATACAGGGCTTTGTTCTTTTATTGTGTTTCCTGGTCGCTAACAAAGATGTGACAACTATTTCACATTCACATGCTGGGATGAGATGAAGATGGCAAAGAAACGGCCGGGAATGGCAACTCTTTTGTTGTTTACCACTGTTGTTATATGTGGGACAGTCATGGGACAAGGGTCAGAGGGAACAGGTTAGTGTGGAGGTATAATTTCTGAAATAATACCAACCAGTCTAAATATATATATTTTTTAAAGTATTTCTTGTGTGTGTGTGTTTTTTTTTTCTCTTTCTTCTTCTTTTTTCCTTTAGGTAGAAATAAGGATGAGCAAAGAAATGCTATTCTTGTAGAAGTTCTTTCCAAACTGAGTAAAACTGGATGGAATTCTCAAAAGAGCCCCCCAGACTCCACCAAGTCCCAGAATGTGCACCCCATAATGAGGAATATAATGGGCCGACTAAAGACACTGTTTCCACACACAAAAATGCCTTCACTGAACAAACCTATTGACCGTCATCGCCTGTCTGGTTTTCTCTACAACATTTCTCAGTACCTCCAGGAGATGGGAGCTGAACTGGAGGAGGCCCCTGCAGAGCCTGAGGAGGAGCAGCTTTGGGAGAAGGTGCTGCTCTTCTTCCTTCAGTCTGAAGGCAGCGCTGCAACAAACCAGTGGAATGGACGGGTACCACCAAGACCCAGCTTCACTGTGCAGGACTGGTTTCTGTCTTTGAGGGGCAGTCAACATTGGGACTGGCTTTTGGGTCTTCTGCAAAGTCTAATCACGCTGTCAGAAAAGCAAACTTATAAACCACTGCTGACTGTCATATCTCAGAATTGGAAAACGGTGAGTGCTGTGTTGGAGGCAGCTCTCCAGGCTCTAGTCAGTGGGACTTATGGCCAGGCTAGTGCTGGTCTGCAGGGCTTCATTTGTGCTCTTAAAGGTCAGAGTGACTGCATTTACAGTGTCAGTTGGCTGCAGCAGCTTCTTCGCTTCTTAGAAACAAGGAACTGGAAGCCTGTGGTTAGTTTACACCCTCCAACTGAGACCATGGAGCAGAACAGGGGCTCTGCTGGATTTGGACGTTTAAAGCCTTTCAGCTTACCTCCTGAAGCCATGAGACAGGATGTCCTGAACATGAGCACCTCTTTTGCACACATGAACACTACAGACAGGGATGGCTCCTCCATGCAGAGCTTTCTCCTGCAGGCCTTGTCCCGTTCCAGTGGAAGTGGTGAGAGGGGGAGCCCGTCCACACAGAAAAATCTTGCTCTTGTTCAAAGTCTAGACGGGCTGAGGAGCGGCCTGCTACACAGAGTTGGGAGCTCGGTCTACAGTAACCTGAGGAGGAAAGTGTCACGAGTTACCATGGCAATGCTGGATGATGTCGAAGGGTTGGTGGATGTGCCACACCCCGACACAGAGGGACGCTGCTCTGTCGGTGAGTATGTCAAATTCTGATTATACTAATTATATGACTATTGTTCTTTGACCCGGACCTCACCTGTTGCATTGATAAAGAGGAGACAGTGAGTGACACTGCTTTAAATCTTAATAATCATCCTAGTTCATTGAGAGCTTCTGTTCAGTGGCCTGCTAATCTCTTTATTCTTCCATTGATGTCAGTAACATTATATCATTGCCATTGTTCACCAAGAAGCACTCTTATATCAGTAACAGTTGCCTGTGTATGCCTGTAGACTTTTCCACTACTCACTCAGTTTGATTTGTCTTTATATTTCCATCTTTGTGAAGGTGACCTGAGGCAACTGATTTTATGGTAAGTGTCAAGACTAACTAAAATACATTCTGCACATTTTTAAAATTAATTCATTTTGTCATTTTGTTTTATTTAAGGGGTATTAGACACAATCTGACATGGAATACCCAGGCTTTGGGCTTCAACTCTCATAGTCTTCCGACCACACGTCCTCTTTTGTCCTGCCCGTCTATAAAACTGAATGAACAGCGGCTCAGTACAAGTTCCAAGGCAGCCTCATTATTACAGAAAAGGCACCGAAAGCAGGACAAACTGTTTTCCTCAGCTCACAAATCCCACCTAAATTCTACTCAGAAAGCCAGTGACCAGCTCAGAGAGACTGACTACTTCAGTACCACAGAAATCCTGGAGGCAGCCTGCAATGAGTCCATCCCCGGGCTGACAGGGGTCTCGAACTTCACTGTGTTCCTCTATTGTAAACTGTTTGAAGGTGAGAATGGGTCTGTGGATGGTGCAGTGGCCCACATGGGACTGGATCTGCCCTCCACCTGCTCTGATGCTGCCTGGTACCTAGCAGCTGCTGAGGAGGATTTCCTCTGGGTTCACATCTGCAGTGAATTTTTTGCAAGTGAATTTAATAACACTGTATGTGCCAACTCATCTTTCTGGCTCCAGAAAGTACATGAGGTCAGTGTCAATTTAACTTCTTATTTGTAATGTTTTTTTCTCCAGAATTAATAATCCACATGCATATGATCATTTGCAGGCTACAGCGACAAAGGACTATAACTTTTTTAACTACTCCAGTATTGATGACCTCTGTGTACAAATGTTAGGTGAATCTACAGGAAGTGCTTCCCTTAGTGAGGACTGTGTGGCTCTCCTGGGAAGCACGTCTCTTAATGCAGAAGCTTTCAGACACTGTTTTCTGCCTAATAGCTCTGTTCTCATCTCAGCATTGTGTGGGAAAGCCCCCCCTGACTCCCCACACTCCCTGCCAGAGGGCAGCTGGGCTGCCGCATACTGCTCAAAAATACATAATTCCTCGTCTATTGACACCTCAGAGAATATGTGTCACTACAGACACTGGGCAGTCCATCATTTTCTCAACAGTACTCTCCTGGAGCATTGTGCGCACACACACGGACTGAAAGAGTACATTTGTCAAAACACCTCACTCCTGCAGCAGCTGGTGAGGTCAGTGCCACAGTTTTTGGACTTGTGTGCCAATTTTCAGGCAGAACTCGAGGGCAGGAAGTGCTTCCTTCAGAGGTTTTTTGAAATGCTGCCAGCACCCTATGAATTTGACAGCGCTCAGCTCTGTGTGAATCCAGCTCCTTTGATGATAGAAGTCGCGCACAAGCTGAGCATGTGTGAGATTGAAGGAGGGGAGCGAGAAGGCTTTCTGGTGGTGCTAGGCTATGTGCTGCGCCTCCTGGACTTCATTGTGGGTCTCTCATCAGGTTTAGAGGAAGGTGAAATGGAGGCACGGCAGGGTTTAGGCCAGGCCATCCTCCTTTCTAGCCTCCTTGACAATGCCTCCTGGTCCAGTGTGCAGCCTGAGGCCAGCACCAGTGTTCTACAGACTGTGGGGGTCTTTTTGCTCAGAGAGAAGAACGCCACACTCAAAGAGGACCTGCTGAGCTGCTTCAGTGTAAGAGGTCCCATAAGTTTATTTGCTCATTCACTTTAAAGTCCCTAATTCTTGTACTCTTTGTGTTTGTCAGCCTGTCTTATGGGACCTCATTGAGCAGGACAACAATTCAACAGCGCTCAGGGTGCTAATGCAGGTTAGTGACCCATATATTATATAACACCTTTGTAAATAAACTTTTGCATTGTTTTTATTTATTCTACAGGAGTATCTTAGACTGCCAAAAAGCAGCATTCGGAGCCTTGTGATGTCTGCTGAAAAAGATGCTGTTAAAAGATTCATCTCTCATATGCATCAAAGCTGGGATCAACTACAAGTCCATACAAACAAGGTTGGTTCTGAAATAACTGCATATAAAAGTGATAGTGCTTTTACAAGTTGCTTACTATTAGGTTGGGTTGATGTGACATTACAGCATTCCAAACTGCACATATTTTAAACATTTGGTAGAGATCAGGTCAGAATTCTCTGGAAGAATTTGCTGTTTAACTGTAAAAAAAAAAGTCCTTTTGTGTGGTTAATATCTTTTTCATTGCAAGACCTGTCCTGTTGTCAGGACATAAAGTTATATTTATATACATAGAGTTATATTTTTATACATAGAATTATATTGGCCCATGTCTCCGGAACACAATACTCTGACTGTGCAAGCTTTATTAAAAAGGAGTAGTTTGCTTCAGTGTATTAAATGAGTGTATTATTTTGTTTTGTGCTTCAGGCTTCTCAAAAAGAGTTACAAGCAATGGAAACAATGACAGCGGCATTCCTCCATAAGTTCCCCAGAGTGACTCCTGAGTTGTTCATTGACCTGTCCCAATTCATTCCCTTCATGTCTGTCTCTGACATCATGAACTTCCCAACATCTCTTGTGATCAATGACAGTGTGTATGTATCTATCAAAAAATACACATTTCAACATATCACATTAATGTAAAATGAAAGATTCTGTGCTTCAGTTTGACAGCTATTCGTGACCATAGCTCAGGGATGAGATCTCTGCAAAAGAAAGCCTTTGTGAATCGAATTCTTCAGTCCTCTGTTGTGGGCGACGTTCAAACATGGCCCCCTTATTTTCTTGCTTCCATCCTCCCGTTCCTGCCCTACCTCCCCGTCAGTCATTTCCAGCAACTTACATCACAACAGGTATATAATATTTACAAATATATTTACCATATTTCAAAATTCCCTCTATGGGAATTGTCACCTAGAACTTTAGATCTGGATGTGTAATCGAACAAAGGCCTTAACCAGACACATTTATTGGCCCGTCTTTTACAGCTTACCCCTTTAGCGGAGTTGCTAGGCAACAGCAGTCTGGATGGAGTGCGGGGGCGTCATGTGCTTAGGACCCTCTTTACTAAAAAGAAGAATCTGACAGGAGATAACATAATGAGGTAGGTGCATTCAGTATAATTATAATTAAAAGTTTTGTTTTGACCCCATACTGCGTAACTGTAGGAAGTACTTGCAATATCTTCTCAATATTCCTTCATAATTATGTAATTTATCCCACTGACACATTGATCCATTGTTTGCTGGTTTTCAGGCTGGGCATCCTTGTCTGTTATTTGGATCCCTTTGAGCTCCATTCATTTTTCCAGGACCCAGCTGTGGCCTCCGCTCTTTGGCAGCAGCTGGCGGAGTGCATGTCCAAGGGCTTGATCAGCACCAAGGGCAGAGTGAGGACTTTTCAAAGAAACCCAAAACAACTCATGAAATGAATTAACAAAAGTGTTTTTCATCTGTATTGTTAGCTGTCCTCGTGGCTTGTACCAGCAGTTCAGAGTCTGAATGTCAGCAGCATGGCTCTGCAGGATCTGTTTGCTCTCAGTGGGGTTCTGCCTGAGCTGGGCGCTTCATTTCTGCTGTCACTACCCTCAGAGGAGCTTATAGATGTCCTCTCGCAACCTGTCATCCCACAATATTCCCCAGCACAGGTCTGATATTGCAGTTGTGTTTTTTAATCAAACTTATTACTGTTAAATGGATGAGCTGGATATAGCTCTGAAATAAAATCCATAAAAATGCATGAAAACTCTAGTAAAAGTAAGTCTTTACATTTTCAACCACTTAAACAAAATTAAAGTGACTATATTACTGCAGACCACATTAATGAATTGCCATTTACTCTGATCACATATTTTATAGGCTTTCCAAATATTATCCAAGATTTCAAATGAAACCATCGTAAGTATGTTCATGCTTTAAATTTCCACTTTCTGAATTTGGATCTCAGAGGCTTTGTGCTGATGTAACCCATCTGCAGCTCACCATGGACAAACTGTGCAGATTGAAGGCATTACACTCCGGGCTGTCCCCTGCGGTGCTCCGAGACCTCCAGTGGGACAACATTAGTCAGTCTGTGCCCTGTCAGTGCTGGAGCAGCTTATTCTCTGAGCTGAAGCCAGGACAAAGAGCCATGCTGTATTACGCAGTGCAAGAGGTGACAAGTTTTATATTTTAATGGCTGTTTCACTCCAGCACTAAATCGGTCTTACTACTTTTTCTTTCTACCTTTATTTTGTGTATTAACAGGCGCTGCAGAGTGACTTGTGGAGTTTTATTGAGCAAGCGCCTTGTCTTTTACCGTTTGTTCCCTTGAAGAAGTTAATACTAGACTTGAACAACAGCATTCTCCTGAACAATATAAGCCTGTTAAAAGAAATACCTTGGTCGTCACAGCAGGTACACATCACACATTGTTTCAGCAAGTATTTTTTACTCAGAATGCTGTGCAAGCACTATTTTGATGCATATAACGTACAGTAGTTCTAACTCAAGATTTTAATACCTAGACAATAATATCTTCTTGCTGCTAACATAATACAGTAAAATGAATAGCAAAGTCTGACATATTGATTGAGGGGGGAAATCTTGCCAGCTCTGGACTTGGCTCATATTAATCAACAGCTCATTGGATATGCCTCACATGATCCTTTCAGGATATTAATACTCCATACGCATCAGCCACCATCAAGCTAATTAGTTTGGATGTTGTACAATGATGTGGAGGAATGTAGTATAAATGAATAATGGCTACCTTTAAGTGCTTTGGTCGCAGCCAACAGCTTATGAGTCGCTTTCATCACCTGTCATGCCTCTTACAAGACCAGTGTTTAGGCAATAAAGATGACACTCCCCTGGAATAAAAACACAAATGCACTTGTGTGAAAAGCAGGTTATGGATATTGTATTTGTATTGTGCAAAGTGGGCATTATCTTATTCTAACTTCAATAAAATTTCAGTGTGAAAATTCTGGTTGTTGCACTAGAAGAACATATTTTTATGATAATGATAATAGTTGAAGCAGGTTTAATAACAAAATACCCAAATGTCTTTATAGGCTCAGTTTTTAATTAAGAAGTTTTTTCAGTTGCAAAATACTACCAGCAGCGTTGTGAGGTAATCCAACATATTTTGTTTTTGTTTTTTTTCCGAATATTTTATTTATGGTCATTATTCCTCACAGAGACCTGGGACTTATAACTGGGGGCGTAAGTTGTAACTTGCTAAAAAGTTGGATCAATGGCACAGAAGTGGATACTCTGGACTTTCTTTCTAATCTTCCTGGAGAAATTAGACCAGCTCTTGTAAGCACAGCGTCTAGTATAATTTTTGTCATTTATTTGTACACATAAAAATAAGTCAATAATATAGAAGTTTGCTGTTTCACCAGAGAAAATGTATTGTAGATGAGCTGAGGAAGCTTCCTGATCCTGACCTGGATGTTTTGAGCTCATGGTTTGCATTAACATTACCGTGAGTACTCAGCATAAATCTGTGTATTTTTTTATTTTTTTATATAATAGATGAATATGTTATTTTCTTTTAATATTTTGTAGAGTGACAATGGTGGAGAAGCTATCCAACCAGTCCTTCAGAAATCTCCTGGGCTACATTCAGAGACACTTTTCTGACTTCCTCAAGCTCCCACATTACAAACAAATTCATATCGCTGAGAGGGCAGTGACTGAACTGGTAAATATTTTAAGGCCAAAATAAGGTATTAAGTATTTTGTTTTCATTGATTCAGTGTGTTGTTAAAGCAATAATACGGGTGGCTCCAGATTATGCAGTATAAAACAAATGTGCATTGCAGATGTTTTTCAAACTATGTTCATTGAAACATCTTCTTCACATCTTCACCTTATTAACATTGATTTTTACTGGTTACAACGTCTTACCAAAGTGACGAGTAATACTTGATTTTAATCAGACTATGAGACAAAGACTTCTGTTCTTCTCACTTGTGAAAACCATCTGTGTGAAACCTTTCTTGATTTGTCCTCTGCATCACAGGATGATGCGGGTGAGATTGACAGCTCTGCTCTCGACTTCCTGGGGCCTTTGCTGCCTTTCTTGGATGGGGACAGTCTGGAGCTTGTGGACAGAGGAGCTCTTGCAGTGAGGCTGGAGGAGATGAGAAACTTTTGCCTTCCCAAAGAGGCGCTGAAAGACATAAGCGCTCTACTCACACAGAAAGACCTGCTGGGGTGAGGCAGCAATGAATACTAAAACGTTTATATTTGGATTCTCAAGAGAGTTTTACATTTTCATGGCAGTGCTGCATTCATTGTTGAAAATTCTGTATTATAATTGTCTATCAGTTTCATAAAAAAAACAAACAAACAAACAAACAAAAAAAAACATTAAAAAAAACCAACAATACAGTTTCATAGATATTGGTAGATCAGGCGAGTCACCAGGGGGAAACAACAGGCTCCGCATTCCAGGGTGTTAGGGGCACAGAACTGGACCGTCCTCCTATTAACATATATTACAGGGGGGCCCATGTGAGGCCTCATGGCTCAGGCTCCCAAATTTCTGTGATCGGTATTTGTTGATTAAAAGTGTATTATATTTTGTAAACAGAGAACCTTCCAAGTGGCACGTGAAGGATCTGGAACATTTGGGCCGCTTGGTGTTTTCATTGTCCCCAAAGCAGATCAACAGCATTCCTCTAGTAGGAAACTTAAACATAATCTTGGATATCATATAAATCTCTATTTTTTCATTTGATTTGATGGTTGGTTTTGATATGCTTGTCCTTGAGTAGACTGTGTTAACCAAAGACACAGTGGAGCAGGTACTGGTGGGTCAGAAGCTCTGGGAAGACAGTGCAGTTGGACGCATGTGTGCGGTGCAGTGTGTGGACCAGGAGAGCCAGAGGAAACGAACTGAAAGTCTCCTCCGAGGCATTACAAAACCACGCAACAGAAGGGCAAAAGGTCCATAGAGATTTTTGATAAACCATGAGACAGTCTGCAGTTATAGACTGTTGTTTGTGACACTGAGAATTCACTGTTGTCTTTTTGATTAGTGCCAGTCCCAAGCTGTGCCGACATCAAAGGGACATTCCCCTCAGCATGGACCCCACTGCAGCTGAACCGAATGTCTCAGGAGAATCTGAAACAGTGTGTCGAGGTTTTTGGACAAGACTCCTCGCTGAGTTACGAACAACGCAGCACACTTTGGAAGAAGCTTAGAAAGGTTGAATCAAAAAGTGCAGACTGTGTTAATTGGCCCATTCATCATACTACGTGAAGTGCTCTGAAAGTAATACTTCTGAAAGGTGGGACTAATGATGATGTAATTATGCTGTTTGCACAGTCTTTCAGTCCAGTGCGTATGCTGCGTGAGGACCAGGTTCTGTCTCTGGGCTCCATTGTGACTGAAATGGGAGAAAGAGAGCTGCAGGACACAGATCTGTCAGACCCCGGGATTCTGGCACATCTGGGGACACTCACTGAATGGAGCAATAAAAAAGTAAGATTTTGAATATTTTCTGTTAAATGTAAAATGTCATATTTGTAGAAAATGTCAATGTGTTTATCTGTAACTTGCAGATGAGAGCGGTGATAATAAGTGTGATGCGTAAACGAAAGCAGAAAATAGAGCAATTAACTCCTGTGGATTTGGCAACGTTTGGTCACCTGATC
This sequence comes from Periophthalmus modestus, assembly GCA_019594935.1. Classification (NCBI taxonomy): domain Eukaryota; kingdom Metazoa; phylum Chordata; class Actinopteri; order Gobiiformes; family Gobiidae; genus Periophthalmus; species Periophthalmus modestus. The sequence continues at coordinate 30,774,804 of JAIEZT010001214.1, forward strand.
TGTGGCCTGTACCCTTCAGAGATAAAAAGACTGAACCCCTACAATCTGAGGTGAGGGTCTATTAAACTCACATTAGGAGGATGTCTTGTTTTTTACTAGACTAGAATAGTTGTTGTGGTCAGTAAACTGAGTCTAATCTTGATTTTTTTTTTTTTTAAACTGCAGTATGGCAGTGTTGTTTCTGCGAGAGATGTCTCTGCCCTGCACTGAGCACCAAATGGAAGCATTGACTGGCTGCTTGTCCAGACCAGAGGCCTTTGGTCCAGTCAGTTCCTGGGGTTCAGAAGTGTTCACAGAGATTGGGACATTGGCAGGTACTGAAAAACATAAGGTCTCTGTAGATATAAAGTTTGCGTGAAGTTTTTTTCCCCAAATTGTTTTCTAAACAACTGAGAGTGGTGCAATAACACACCGCTGGATGGATGGATACAATTTGAAGCTCCCCCTGAGGGCACCGACATGATAGAAACAGGGAAAAGTTTCTCCCTGAAGTTTTGGTTTGATCTGATATGAGAAACATTAATTGTGCACTTACAGAACTTGTGTCCATCTTTTTCTCTCTCCAGCGGGCCTAGAGGATATAGTGCTGTCTGCTTTAGTGGAGGAGCAGGTCCAGGGAATCACTGCTGAAGCAGTCCGCCTAATGTCTCCACAGAAGTTTTCAGTGAGTTTCAGTCTGGTTTGGGTGACCTTGCTGGGGAATTGTTAGATCACTCACTTTGTTTTATGTTTTAATGATTAGCTTAAACATTTCATTTGCTTTTGTGCAGGTGGTGTTCAGTGCAGTACAGTTGTCCTGGTTCAGCACAGAGCAGGCGTGGGCAGTGACTGAAGAGCAGTGGGCAGAGCTGGACCCTGAACAGAAGCATACAGTGGGCCTCACTCGATATGAAGGAGACATCCTGCTGGAGCAGAGAGGTGCTTATATAATATAATATAATATACGCAAATTTATGTCAAGAAGTCTATGGGAGAATAATGAAACCTATTGTGTTTGCAGGAAGGAACTCGGCTCCATCTGCTGTAAACATGAACAGCCTTGCTATCTGCTCACTGGCCCTGTGCCTTTTATTGTGGCAACTGATTTAAAATTATGCAACACATTGTTCCCTGGTCTTGGTAATATTATATTTGTACTGCAAATAAATTATTTGAACTTGTTCATTTTCTGTGTCTGTGTAGACAGTGTAGGCAGTGTAGATGTAACTAAATTAGCTGTGAACAGTAAAAAAAATATGACAGGCTGTTCTTTGCATTTAAATATAGATGTAAAGTGCCCAGTTATATAATTATAGGCCTAAGGCATTTTGCATGATGACTGACCAGATTATTGTGGGTTGTTTATCCACTAAAATCTCAGCCAAATACCCATAATGTACCATCGGCTCATAGAAGAAGGGTGAATTTAAATTAAGCTTTCTTTATAAAGATAGTAAAATAATAAGTGTTTTCATATGGTGTATGTGCCTTAGAGTGTGAAGATGTCATGTGATGTTTAAATCCATCATGTGTTGTGTCTCAGCGGGCTGACACCAGAAAAATGTGAGGAATGTAGTAAATGTGTTAGTACCGCATGTGTCCAGCAGATGGCAGTGTAACAGTGCGGCTGTTCGCAGGAGGTGTAGCTTAGGAGCGTCTGTGACGCATTTCCTGGGGCTCGTGAGGACCACTCAGCGGCACACCAGAGGGGTATCATGACTATTTATAACCAACAATTCGTTCTTATCAATTTTCCTGCCGTTTTGCTTTTTCGTGGTCATTTCTAACGTCGAGAGGTGACAGTTAAACACGCCGGACCGAGCATGATGTGAATGAAAGCGGGTAAGTTGATCGGAGTTAAGTTTCTCTGTGCTGTAGCTAGTGAGGGACTTGTTTGGGTGCGTGGCTGCTGAGTTTGCTCGCTTGTTTTTGCCCCTGGTACCACCGGGGTCCTGACACGGGAAAGCCTACACTAGTATGGGAATTTAGAGCCTTACGGATCGATATTTAAGGCAAGTGTGCTTTGTCTAGAAGGGTCGGTCCTCTACTCTCCGAGGTGACGTCGTCTGTGCTGCGCCTGGTCTGTGTGGGTCTGTGTGGATCTGTGGGTCTGTATTTGTATTTGTCTGTGTTAGTCTGTATTTGTCTGTAGGTCTGTGTGGGTCTGTATTTGTCTGTGTGGGTCTGTGTTTGTCTGTGTGGGTCTGTGTGGGTCTGTGCTGGACTGTGTGGGTCTGTGTGGGTCTGTGTGGGTCTGTATTTGTCTGTATTTGTCTGTATTTGTCTGTATTTGTCTGTGTTAGTCTGTGTTAGTCTGTGTTAGTCTGTGTTAGTCTGTGTTAGTCTGTGTTAGTCTGTGTTAGTCTGTGTTAGTCTGTGTTAGTCTGTGTTAGTCTGCATTTGTCTGTATTTGTCTCTGTTTGTCTGTATTTGTCTGTATTGGTCTGTGTGGGTCTGTGTTGGTCATTCTACACCATCGAAAATGCGGCTCGTGATCAATGTAAATGAGAAGTAAAATATCACCCAACGAGGGCGGTATAAATGTGGACTTGTGGTGAAAAAGGGGAGGCACCTGTGACAAGGCTAGAGTCAATTGAAGGCGGTGTCAACTATGTGTTAATCGGCACAATTTCGGACGCATTTGTCAAACTGAAGTCCCGTCGGCTCAGCTTCTTGTCCCTGTTCCTGCGCTGTAAAGTCTGAGGTGAGTTCACTGCCTGATATCTTTACAATGCCCCTGTCAGCTGACTTGACATTTTCAGACACCAACTTCAGCGCACGACAAAGTGTGCACTCTGTGTCGTGAGCCGTTTCTTTGCTTTTGGTTAATCTCTAAATACTCTGAGCTGTTCTACGCCACGCTACATGTTGCTGTTTGTACAAGAAGATTACAGCACACTTTGGCTCAACTTTGAAATGGTCAAGACTGCTGTGGTCGTGGTATAGAGCAGTTTAACCTTACAAGGACTTGACATGTAAGGTAGACACTGGGTTATAAGAGAAACCTCACTGCAGCGCCAAGTACAACCTACTTAACATGAAAAATAGCTTTATTTAGGTGTCCTTTTTGTAGGTTATGGTTAAATTAGTAGAGCTTCGTGGTGGATAATAATAGGGACAGTTTCAGATAAATGATAGATGAATAGATTGGTGAAGATGTGTATAGAAAGCCCCAAGGATATTTACGGTACAAATCAGGGCTTTGTCACATTTTCTATGACCTCTATATCTAGTTGACTGTTTTGCATGATTTTCTTAGCTTGACATCATTTTCACTATTTAAATTATTTCAATGGCTGAGTGCCTCTAATGTAGTGCACGCTTTGTTTGTGGAAATTAAGATGCTACATATCATATGGCACCTCACCATAAAGTTTATTTGCATAAGACTTAATATTGTGGAGCTAATTAGTTGAGGTTTATTCTTGTAGATGATGGGTCAAAGCCAGTGTAGTGACATTTTAAGTGTCTCCTCTTACTATTGCTAGTGAGGACCCGCTGTTGTTGGTTGTTGTTCTAAATGTGTGGCTGGTATCATGGCTGTTATTACTAATGCTGATTATGAGGGTCACTTACTGTTGATTATATGCTACAATATGTGCATAGGCGATAATGAGTGTCTGATTGTCGTGTTTAAATGGCCTTTTTATCCATTTAAATGTAAATAAAATCACAAAGAAGTAAACAGACCCCTTCGTTAGTGCCCTGATGCATGCCGTAATGGTGCAGACATTATCCTTAGAGTTCAATTAAACCTGGCTAATTATATTGTACCTTGGCTTCTACTGGTTGTTCCCTCAATAATTGCTATTGGACATACGGTATCATTTACAGGAGAGACCACTGCACTGAAGGCACAATGTGATGGTGTTTGGATCATTGCATGTTGATGTTGGAGGCCAGTCCCATTGAAAAGTCAAAGTCATTTTGGTAGTAGCAGCTGTGTTTACTTCCAGCACAGGGCCAAAGTTTTTTCTGTTCAACTTTCAAACTTTTCATAGCTCTATTATTTTGATTGTTAATGAATGCTTTAATACCAACTGGTAATGATGGGATTTCATGTTTGTTTTCAATTTCATCAGCAGCCAATGAGACAAAAAGTAAACATGTAATTAATGTTTGGTAGGATTTTTGTCTCTTAATTCAAGCTAATTTCTCTGTTTATACTTAATAAGCTTAGCAAAGCAGTAAAGCAGACACCAGTAAGAAAACAAATTGTCAGGGGAAGACTGTCACAAAATGAGCTTTAGAATTTTAATTCTTTGTTGTGTAATTATTCTCATTATCTCGTAATACCTTTTTTATTATTATTTTTTTTTCCTAAAACGGCATATTTCCGAGCAAGGATCTAATACTTGCTTCTGTCTATTAATGTCCTTCTGTAGAAGCATATTTCTAGAAATAATGCAGTAGTAAGTCTTGTCAGTGCAGTTCTTTCACACAAACTATGCAGACACACAATAAGTGATGAATCACAAGTGGAACATGCATACAAGTTAATCCACTTGAAGGCTGATCATTTTACTGAAAATGCTGAGCTTTTGAAATGCCTACTGGTCACTTAACTCTGTCAAATGTCTGTCTTACAGGCGTGCTCTGGAGTCGGACTGGGTTTGTTTGTTAATTTTGCAGAATGACAGATTAAAGACAGATTTCCATCAAAACATAAACTAATTTCTAACTAAACACTCAAAAGTCAGTCACTCAGTAATATGTTTTACACTCAGATAGTTCAGTTAAATTCTGTTCTGTCCTTTACCACTGGTGTTTAATGGGCTACTCTGACCACTGTGTCTGTATCCAACTGAGGAGGAGGCAGGCTTCACAGCCACAGCTCTCCACCTCTGCAGATGCTGTACCCCAGCATTTTCTTGTGTGAGCTCTCACCACACGGGCCTCTCTTGGGTGTTTAAACACATGTCTGAACGTCTTCTGTCTCCCCAGATGACATCAGTGTTGGCCTTGACAGCTCACTTGTTCTTTCCTCGGGATTATCAGTAATTGCTGGTACTTTTGCCTCTGGTTTGGCATGATTTTATACACTGCTTACATGATAGCTATAGGTTACAGGTTTTAAAGTTTTCAGTCCCTATGACAGATTTCCATCAATTATAGAAATATGGGAAACCTTTCCGTCAACATGTGATGTTAAAAATGTATATAGATTTCCTCCCTCAGCCCATCAGGCCATCTGTCCACATTAGAGTTTTGATTCTTAGCCTTTTGGGGTCCACTATTGTGCAGAGAGTGCGAGTTTTCGTCCTCTGCCACATACACTCTTTCAGGATGACAACTAACAGCAACCCCAGCGTGCAGAGCTCAGCCACCGCAATGTTTTTTTTTCTCTCAATAAAAAATGATGAACTGACTGACTGTTAGCTAAGGCCCATAAATGGCGATGGACCCCCCCCCCCCCCCCCCCCCCCCCCCCCCCCCACCTCCCAAATCAATTCCTAGTCATTCCTAGTCACTTTCAGATGCACCACTCTCCAGCTCTCTACCCGTCATGTTTCACCATCACCAAGGCTTTGAGAGAGAAAAAAAGTCCTATCTGTCCCCCTCATGGTTCTGTGTCACTCCAAGCCTTTCCTCTCTCTCACCCCAATAGCATTCAGTGTGCATGCAATGTCCTCCTGACCCATTATGCATCGATGAGAAGAGCAAACATCATGGAGCTAAACCCCAAACTAACTCGTCTGACATTGTCCCAGCAGAGGACTGACTCGTTTCCCCATGTTGTTTTCCTCATATAAAGCGATAAGTGGCTAGATCTATTTGTCACGAGGAGCTGTGGATCTGTGCAGAGACGCTGCATGATCTATGCAGCCTAATAGTATGAGCCTAAAGTGTATCCAATTCAATGCTGTGCACACGAAAGTTGGTTTAAAGCAGTGGTTCTCAAATTTTAGATTTTCAGTCAAAAGTTTTGTTTTTTTTTTTTTATTTGCTTTGACCCCTGTGATTACTTTGAATTAAATACAACATGTATTTGGCTACTGATTACTTTATCTGTTTGTTTTTTTAGGTGAGCTGTGACGGTCTATCCTGGTCTCTCGTGTGCAGGCTGGCCTGTCAGAGACTGTGAAACCATGGCTTTAGGTCCAGCTCCTGCAGGCCTGCTCCAGCTGATCCTGGGGCCAGTGTTGGTTCTTCTGGTGTGTGGGCTGTCATCAGTGCTGGGGGAGAAGGTCTATACCAACCAGTGGGCTGTCCATGTACCTGGAGGTCCAGAGGAAGCTAATCAGATTGCCTCAAAATATGGATTCATCAACTTTGGTCATGTAAGTAAAATCTCATTTTGGTGAGTGTTTCAAATTGTTGAAAATGAGACAATCAGTTGAGGTCGCTTGTGAGATAGGTGTTTTGACTGTATGTAAATTACTTGAAGCGAGCTACAAACTTTGCATGTGTCTTACTCCTCGCATATTGTATTTATTGGATGCAGTGCTTCCTATTATTTCTTTTCTGCATTGTGTCAAGTTATAATCTTTGGAAAATTAAAGAATAGTTTATATTTGTACTAATAATGGTCATGGTATTGTGCAGATCAGAAATGCCTGACCCATTAAACTACAGTTGCATAAGAAGAGCTATGTTTAAAAAAAAAAAAAAGCAGAAGTTGATTTATCTTCTGTAGAATAGTGAGTCTTGGTCTGATTCAAGTAGGTCTGTTCCAAGAAAAACATTTTAACCGATTCAACTCAGTCATTTCTAATAGTCGGTTATCAGCTTGTTTTGCTGTTTTTTTTCATCGAGAAGTCTACAGCTAAACATCTGCCAGTAAAGAGTTTAGACTTTGTGGGAAGAAATGTGACCATTTGTGTGTTTAATGACAGTGACTCAGTACATTGTTTATTTTAATGAATTTCAATTGAAAATGGTGACCGATTAATATGAGGAAAAATAATGTGACCCAGTCCAAGTTCTCAAGTTTTGCACATGTTGTAGGCGTGGGCTTTGAATTACTGATAAATGTTTCCTGTCTTCAATGGTGATGCTTGTTTCTCACATCCTGTTCTAGCATAATCTCAATTGTCTGTTATCGTCCATGACATCGTTCCACAGTCTCTTTTAAAAAGTTAAAACTCATTAGTTATCTTGTGAACATTGAGTCGGAAGTGTCACGCAAACTGACAATCAAACCCTGTGTGGTGGGATAGTTCTATTTTCTTATCCAGTTACGAATACATTTTGTCTAGTAGATAAACGACAAAAATCTTGCTATTGCTTGGTGTAGGCCTCCTCAGCAGTTTTGATAAAAATTGCTCCATCGGTGATTATGACTACTACTGGTAATGCTGTTTGTGCTGCAAATGTGGCTGACTAATGACCAATTCCTCTCACTGTAATCCTTTAACCATGTATTGGCTGTGGGCAGTGCAGAGGCCAGACAAAGTGGTTACACCCTTTTGGTTCTTAATTTCACAATCTGGCCAAAGGGAGTGTGTGGTCGCGGTTGGCTGAGTCTGAGTTGCTCCAGACTTGTTTTGCTTGAGGGGAGGCTGACCGACTATTGTTTGACCAATACGATGAAATGAAGAAACTATCCAAGATGAAAGACCGCAGACAGTTTTAATTAAGGTATCTCTCTAGAACTGCCCAAAGCTTTGAGTCGTCACCAATTAAAAACAGATGTTTCATGTTTGACTAAAAACCAGTCTCCTTCCTACTAAACCTTCAGATAAACTTCTTAAGATTGTTCAAGTTCAGAAAAATCTATATTGTATGCTCTATAGTATTGCAAAAGTGAAGCAAAGATATGACAATAATTTGAAATAAGTTTACTGCTCTGGATTCACAAATTGGGCTAGTAAAACCTTTTAAATACAGATAAAAATTTTATTAGTTATATGAACTGTTTAATTCCAGATGTTAACTGAAAACCATTACTGTCACACATTAACCTTCAACATAGACGTACGCTCCTTTACAAGTATTTTCAATGGCTTTTCAGTATATTGTGCTGCACTAATTGAAATGGTCTGTTGTTGGAGCAGCAGATACAGGGAGCTTTCAGTCATCCACACGCTGAATAGAGGAACGGGCTTTAGAAGAGTCAAGTAAATGACACGGAACAGTCGCATCTGTGCAGCCTTCAGCCTTTATTGATTCAGTCACTTCTTTTTCAGCAATTACCTCATTCACATGAAAATACTGTACACTCTGTTATGCTGCTTTGCCTTTATGATCATATAAATGCCAATCCTAGCTGTAGGTTTTGAAGAGTATTGGTAATTTCAATATTTCTATTACTTAAAAAAACTATTCTGACAACAGTATAATGTCCTGAAAGATTCATTTAGTGCATGACTACGATTTATTAATTCAGAGCAATCACTTTTCACTTTTTTTTAAGTCACGGTCAAGGTCAAAGTTTATTTGTATAGCACAATTTGTACACAAAGTAATTCAAAGTGCTTTACAGAATAAGAAAGACAAAATAAAAATAAAAATCACAATACAAACCTTTTTTGAGCCTGGATTGAAACATTGTCACAGTACTGGCTTGTCTCACATCTTCAGGAAGACTATTTCAGGTTTTAGTTGCATAAAACTGAAACGCTGATTCCTCATGTTTTGTCTTGACTATGGGCACCAGCAGAAGGTCAGCCCTTGAATTTCTCAATAATCCTTTAAAAATCTTCATGAAAAAGTCTGTGGATTACATGGCAAATTATAGCAAAATAATATTGTATTGCATTATGTTGAGAGTTAAATTCTGAAATAATGAAGGTCTATCAACATGTTCCTCTCTTCACTCAGTTACAGTTAGAGCTCAAAGCCACATGCTCGTAACTGGAGACATTTCAGATGCCGTCTGCGCTCTTCATTGTCACAGTGGTACTCTGTCACAGCTCCACAAACACTGTCAGACTCTCATGTTGCACATGGGAAGGTTTTGAAACTCCAGTGCAGCGGTTGCCAACAAAAACAGATTACATGTTGTCAATGCAGTCAGCTGACATTTTGGTTTCTTGTTTGTTGATAGTGGCGGTTCAAGTGCCATTGGAGCCATGTTGCAGTTGGAGAACAGTTACACAATACAACACAGCCAATGAGATGTGCATCATGGGGTATTAGCTAAGTGTTGCCCTTGCATACTGCTTTAAAGCAAATTTTTTTCAATATTTTATAAGAGCACATTCCAGGCTGTGCAAGGTGATAATGAGATATTGGGCAAAACACTCAAATTTTTGTTTCCTAATATTTATGTTGAGTCATTAGAAATTATGGGCCCTTATTAAATTTGCATCAGTTCTATTACCTTTTCTTATAACATTAACTGTGTTAAGGATATACAATGTACAGCTTATGAAATTGAGTAGCGCTCTCCAGTGAGGGGAGCAATTTCCAATTTGATTTAAACTTTTTTTTTATTAAACACCTTTTATTTTCCACACACACAATTTTGTCATGTGATGGTCCATGGTTCTAGCGTTACACGTCTTTACTCAATTTTAAAAAGTACTTATAGGGTTGTAAAGGCTGCAAGAACATGGAAATCTATTAGTCTTACAAACCAGGACTAGTTAAATAAAAAAGGAATTAATTTCACTATGCTAAAGTAATGCAATTAAGAAACAGCTGATTCACACAGCGGTAAATTGCCATTAACTGCAGACTTGCATCTTGGAGTGGTTATTTTACATTATAAAGGCCTTTTCTTGCACACATCATCAGTCTTGTGCCGTACGCTTATAAAAGGGAGCTTTAATTTTTACACAATTGCATTTTCAATTAAATAATGTATGCATCATGGTTTTCTATGGGAAATTTTCTGTTTTATATTCTGAGTTGTATTTCAAACGTTTGTTAAAGTGACAGATTTGTGTAATTTTTAGGTCACTTTCATGCAGAGTTTTGCCTTGCGGACTGCGACTGGAGGCATTTCCATCTAATATGCGGATTATGAGAACCGATGACTGACGAGACGGGAAGTGTCAGATTTGAAATTGCCTTTTGGTGAGAAGGACTTTGTAGCAGCTCAACAACTGTCTGTACTTTACTGCTGAATAATTCACTCAAAGCTGACAGTAAATGTGATGGTGACATTTTGGTTTTTGATCTAAATGTCTTGATCCATTAGGAGCTTATTATGGTCTATTTGAGATGTGTTCATGTCCATTAGGAGCTTATTATGGTCTCTATTTGAGATATGTTCTTCTAATTGGATGGCCATTTTATAAAGGTGTGTTTGATCTTGTGAAATTGATAGGGGAACTCTTAGATTATTCATAACTTGGAGTGGGAGGAAAAGGGTGACGGATAAATAAGTTATTGCTCTCTTCAAAGTACAGTGGCATTTTGGTGACGTGTTCCTCTTCCTTAAGCAGTTACAGACTGACAAACCACAACTAACGCAAACCTCTTCTCTTTTCCCTGGGCCCTTGTATATATAACATATTGCTGTTAGAGATGGTGTCCTCATATATCCTCCTTGACTCCATGTGGTTTGTTTAATCAGCATGTTAATATCCTCTTCCTTTTAAAAGTAAATTAATATTCTGGTTGGGGTAAGATTAGAAGAAGAGTAGCCTGTTATCTCTAGTTCTAAAGAAGTACATGAAATGACACTTTGCTATCAGCCACCGTGACACAGCACTGTTCCCTAAGGCTTCACAGACCACTGCTGTTCTCAAGCTTTTTCAAGATAATTCACTATCGTTAGGTGCTGCTCAGATTTTATTTAAGCATCACCAAATTTCTGAAATCTGTCTTTTATTTATTTTTTTTTTTAAAACAATTGATTTATTATTCCTTTTTTTGTTTTTTTGTTTTTTTTTTTTTTTCCTTCACCTTCTGTGGTGTAGTCCTGATAGCTTATTGTAGTTTCGTTTTTTTTTTTATCTCTTCAAAACACAGAAAAATGGCAAGTATTTTTTTTGCCTTTTATACCTGCAGAAATAATTTTCCGTTTTGCACCAGGCACACTTTAAAAGCTGAGCTAAACAGTTGGTCCTGCACCAACTGATAAGAAATGAATAAATTCCAATCCATCTCTCAAATGTAATGTGAAAACTTATAACCGGTGTGAATTATTGAGGCGAGGCTTAAGGTATGGAGTCAATAATTGGACTCCAGAGAGCAGATTTCTTTATCTGCTGCCTAAAAAATTTCTGGAAAATCTTCAGTGGGAATGTGATTGCTCCTGTGATGATGAGAGGGGCAGCCTGCTGGGAGTTAGTGGCACAATTTGAACGCTTCTCTTGCAGGTGTTTCCATATTTTTATTTACTCTGTAATGGAACAACACCCTCCAATTTGCACACTTTATATAGTATTTACTTTTGCTTTACCTGACTGAAGTTGTTCTGCTATAATTGGTGATTCATCTCAATGGCAAGTGTGAAATGAAGTCTGAAATGTCACAGAAGTGTTAGCAAAATCTCATCCTTCTTTTAATGCACAACAGGGCCATCTCCGTAAACATGTCCAAATATGAAAAATGAAAAGCCTTTGAGGAATTAATTAATCGGTTGTAGATGGCTGGTCTTTTGTATGATCATGTTTTTCTTGTAAGGTGAAAAGGAGAGACTGTCCAATGACTGCTAGTGCAAACATAGAAAAAGACTAATTAAAACACAACCACATTAAAATTCAAGGCAAATGATGTATTAAAAGTGTCAAGGCTCCACACACGGATAAATGCATGAAAGCACTAGTCTGATCATTGTCCTGTGATGTAAGTGACCTTTTTAAGCTTAGAAATGCGTTTAACTTCTATTGAGTTTGACTGTGTATGGTGTTTAAATGATCTATAATGTAATATGTGTTTACAGTCTTTCTCTATGTGCTGTCCGTCGCATGGTAACTGAATCATTTCAAATATTTAATCATATGCAGTATGTAAAAAGTTGAGTCAGGTTCAGTGTTGCACTGTAATTCCCCCTTTCAATGAATGCACCACTTTTCTTTTAAAGAATTAGTGTAGAACATGAAATATTTGAATGTAACAGGGCAATTTGGCCAAAATTATATATCATCACAAAAAAAAAAAAAAAAAAGAAATATTGCGGTAAATCAATAACTAACAATTAGCCATGGTTTGTTTGCCTAGCAACTGAGAAGAATGCCAGCTGCAGTGCGCACAAGCATACACAATTACAATATCACATCCCAAACTCATATCCTCCCCATATGCTCAATGTCTCACCACTGATATATGACCCAGCCCTGACGGTAGATGGTCCCAGTTTGCGGTGCCTTTGTACTTTTTTCAACACCACTACTATTTTTAGCTGGATTTTAATTGTAGCTTCTTTCTAAATTTATTCCTGTACTGACCGTGATAATGGATCAAATACAGACTAATCTGCACCATTATAATGTGCTGCTCAGCAAGTGTTTCCTATTTAACATTTTAACTTTTGTCAAACTGATTTTGTATTCATCCAGGACTTACTACTGCAGTGAAGCATTGTAGTTGGTTTTAAATATTAATGCTTTTTAGGCATGTGGCCTAGTCTTTATTGGTGCAGTGTGATCATGAATGTTTTAAAATGGCTCTTGGTTCTTTGGCTGTGCCCTGTCCCTCAAAAAGAAGGACTGACCTTTGAAATCCAACAGAAACATTGTCAAACTTTCTGTTATCTGTGTTCCTTTATAATTCTGAGTTTACAGGGAAAAACATGAACCTGCTACATTGGATCCGTTGAAGGGCAGTGATCTTCTGTGGTGCTGCTGCCTTTGGTCCTTCATTTGCTTTTTACTGGGAGGTTCTTATGCAAACTTTTTTCAGAGGTTTTTCAGTAAGCACAAACCCAGCTCTCACTGCATTAACTTTCAAAGCTTCGCAGCTGCAGAGATGAGCTGCAGAGATTGACTTATCTTGTCTGTGAAAACTTGTGTTGTGCCAAATTACCCAAACTTAACCAGCAGACACTGAAACCACTCTGGACAGGATGGCATGATTTTAAACGACTTGCATTCAGTAGACAAGAGTGACTATACTGACTTGAAGAGATCACACCCACACATATTTACAGCTGGAGAACAGGTTCAGTTATTTCCTCTTCTGTATTCTCACTTTTGAAATGTTATCTAATGAAATTGACCATCCATGCTGTTTTATGAAATGTTAATAAATGATATCAATAGTACACAGTATTCAGGAATAACATAAGGCTGGGTCGTATGATTTAAAATTGAATTGTGGTCTGTCCCATGGCACAATTGGTCAATTACATGCTTGAATGAAATTAACACAACTCCAGGTATGTTTTTAATGAGAAAACGGCCCTCTTTCAGTGTGAAAAATAGCATAAAGACACATTTTTGGAAATGGCAGTGGAATTGCAAGTAGAGTAGCACATACAATGACTATATATGATCTCATGCAAGGCTAAAATTAACCTAGCCTTCCCTTTTTATCTGTCTGAATAAGTATAAAAGGTACTATTTGTTATAAGCCTGCCCGCAGATGTCAGAAATAAGAATGTTTTGTTGAAGATGAGCAGAGAAAGAACATAAAGCAAAGCTTGAGTGGACATATATCTTTAGGCTGACATAAACGTCTGTGAAACCGCCACTAGCTTCACTCGGCTCTAGAAAGGATTTTGAAGGAGATAAAGAATAACATATTGGTCAGCAGGAGTTCATCTCCAGGCTGTCTGAGGGAGGCACAGTGGTTATTACTGCGCTGTCCCAGCAGAGCAGAGCGCTGATGGGGGCTGGGACAAACCGCACAGGTCACAGCTGTAACACAAGCCAGATGTGCTCAGGGGACACAACCACATCAAGTGCGGTGTGAGTTCTCTATATGCACAGGCACGCTCACGACAGCTGCAGGTATGTCAGGAATTTTACTGAAAAGGTAAAGAATGGACTTTTGAAGTTTCAATGCGGCAATAGAAATTTTAATTTTTATAGCGATTTCTGCTTCACATTCAAAGAAGGCCTCTGGATTTATGCCAATTTCCAAATCTGTTAGATAGCTCTCCTGCTGCTAATGTTAGAGCTGTACCCCAATGAGTACAGACTGTATTTGACCTATTTTGTCTGTCTGAAAAGAGAAACCCACAGAGATCCAAGACTAAATTTAGAGGGAGGTTCAAAGAAAACTCCTTAAATGTTGCCTGTTAATGTCAGTTTTCAGGTCACTCGGCTATACTGTTTTTTGTCTGTTTCAGCCTTATAAAAAAGCTCTTATAGGATCATTTTGAACCTCTTATTGTCAACTAAAACGTCACAGGTCGGCTTCAGAGATGCAGAACAAAAATGTTGCGCACAAGGAAGGAAGCCAGTTGGTTCATTTGAGGGAAAATGGAGCTTCCCCCTTCTGTCAAATAGCAATGCGTAAGAACTCCTTATATATGGGGGACATAAATTTGTTTTTCTTGTGAAACGTAACGGAGTATATATAGCTGTGACCTTTACAAATTAGATTAATTTAGTGATTTGGTTTAACTCCCCATTGTATTACTGGAGTGCTTGCGGTTGTTTTTTCAGTCCTGTCTCTGAGGCTGTAAACTGATGTGGGCCTCCATGTGTTGTGCATCTGCTGAGCTGCACTCACTAAAGATGACCTGGGAGGAGGAGCGCGTGTTCCTTGTGCAATTTGAAAAGACCAAATCTGATAAGCCTTTTACAATGAAAACAAGGAGGTGAACATTTGGGAAGCTGGCCTGAAGGAGATGAAGAAGAATGCAGCTCGTGGGTGGAGCTGTGTTTTACGAAGTCTGCAAGTGATTTTTTTTTTTTCTTTGTAACACGAATCCTGTGGACTTGTTACAGAGCTAATGTTTAGAGCCACGCAGCTTGGTGGCAATGTTGCATCTTAAGTTTCAGATCAGGTGACTTTAAGAAAAACAGGTTTGTTTGACAAGTTTAGAGTTTCTGTTTTTATGGCTTTTGAAATGAGGCTACTTCCTTGTTATGACGCACTGTACATAGTGTTCACTCACTTGATGCACTGTACACGGTCTTTAATGTCTGCTGTAATCTTGTCCTAGTAACATGCGTGTTTTGGCTCTCAAAGTTGTTGATGCAGTTGCTTTTGTGCTGAATCTGTCCTTGACTCTTGACTACTCTCCGATAGAAACATATTTTTTGTTTTCCACCTCAAATTAATTTTCTAACTCTGGTCGTCTGTGACGCTACATCGCACTTCTACCCTCATGCTGCCGAATGCTGAGGAACTGCTTATTTGTTTTTGAATGTTTCCAGTTATGTGTTGGAGACCTGCCAACTTGGCAGAAACTGATCTATCAGAAATGCTGGAGGTAGAACTTGTTTTTCGAATAGATCTTCAAAGGAAAAGTTTGTTCACATAGTTATATAATGTATTTTATGAGGCAAAAGCTAGATGAGGGCTCCTCACTTCTATATTTCTGGGTCAGCGTTGCTCAGGAAGAATGGTTTATCATGTCTGTATCGGATCACTTGTAAAGGGTTTGAGAGTTCATGAATATTTTATTACAGATGTAAGGCATGCATCACTGAGTTATGTTCCTTCCTCTCGTCGTTTACAGGTCTGAGCCATTGGATTTTTTTACATTGAAGATGGAGCACATCCTCCTTTTATTGTGTGTAGTGATTCTGCTGACTGATCATTTTGACTGTACTGCCACAGGGCTGTCGAAGCATCAATATCATCATCTTCTGTTGCTCACATACGGGGGGGGGGGGGCGCGCTATCATTATAAATTTAATTTTCAAATATTACACTGCTTATATACTTGTAAAAACAAATCAGTTTGTTTGGTCTAAAATTATTTAATGACTTTAGCAATCATTCATCATCCTGGATCACTTTTATTGTAAAGTTAAGCTAATTTCCTTTTTAAGAAGAATATGTGTAGAAGGAACAATGCAACACATTGAAGCCACCTTGTGACTTGTTGCTAATTTGTCAAAGTATCAATTTCAGAAGTATTTAGCACATCACAGGACACAAGAGCTGTTTTTGCACACGTGTCTGTATGTTATGATCCTTTTTTTGTAAGTGGCTGAAGTTCAGGGAATGATAAAAATGTTTTGGACAGGAGGCTGTGGTGCAAACTTTCCCCAGTCTGGACTGCCCCTGCATACTGCCATAAGAATGAACTGCATATCCCAGGTTTCCCTCAAAGCTTGTCTTTTCCTTGAATTCCCAATAGACACTGTTAAACCAGGGGATATACAATTATGGTGTCGCGCACTGAGTTTAGCTCGGAGGGCACTTTTCCAACAAGTGGGTTTAGTGTGTTTGGCCCACAGAATACAGCCTCCCACTGCTCTAGACCTGTAATACCGTCAGTTTATGAAGGCATTTCTCCCCCTCCCTTCATATCCACAGAACAGCCTCAAACATTTTTATGATCCTCATGCAGGCACCAGGTTCACTTAAGTTGTTCCTAGTATTTTAGGACCATCCCCTTTCCTCGCTTTCTTGGAGACAATTAGAGATGGAATAATAATAAGGTTTATTGTGATAAAAAGGGTTGACATTTTATACCATCATGATCATCGCCAGTAAAGATAATTGTCATTATATCACCAGAATGTGAAGGGGAAAAAAACTACTTCTCCCTGATGATCTATTCTGGAGCATGGTTGTTTTCACTTATAACAAAGTACAATTCTATAATAGTTTAAGTATGGACCTTATTCATAATATTCAAATTATAATTATATTCATATCCTTAACATTTTTCAGCAACTTTAATGATTACATTATTATGGATCACAATTATTTTGGCTACATTTTATAATTATTTATTCAATGTCATTTCATTTCTTGAGCCAGTGTTTAACTTATGTAGAATAAGATACAGGAAGCGGGCACGGTATGGTTATTCAGGGGCTGTATAGCAGAGTCATAAAGTCATGAGTTAAAGAACTGCACAAAATATTCTTGTCTTGGAAAATGTATAAAACCTTATATCAATATTCATGTAAAATGGAATATGACCAAACAAAATGGGCAGTGTTTGGTCAAGTATCATGTTGATGCCAGATTGAAACAACAGGAAATGGCTGTGGCCAGTCTTCCTCTCATTGTCCAGCGGCCGTGCACCAGTTTGGTTTGGAGGACGGAGAAGTAGAGACCAGCATTTCCATGCCTCTCCCTGAAAGTGTGCCACAAATGCCACCATGTTCACCAAGGACGAGGACATGGTACTGATGATAAAAGCTTAGATTTAAACTGCTCTTACAAGCCACAAGTTTGACAATAGTTTCAAATTGCTACTTAATTGACTTTTCATACTTCATGGGACAGTACTTCTCACACTTGGGACAATATGGGAAAGACTGAGACAACTGCCTGCCTTTCTGATCCAGTGGCCTTTTAGACAAGTTGTCAAATGACTTATAACAGAAACTCTTTGTCACTTGCCTAACCCTTAACCCATTGTAAGCCACATATTTACTTTATACCATGTTGGTGATTTAATAACAAAGTATTTACGTCATGGGGACTTGATAACAGAGGCAGGGCCCTGTAAATTTAGATGGATTTACATATCTTAACCTTTACTCCATCACCAAACCAAACTTATGAGATTCTTTAGTGACTTTAATTCTGTGCAGTTGTTGGCATTCTTCTTGATGTCTCTTTGTAGCAGCATCCTATAGAAAACAAAGTGACTAGTGCTTCTTAAGGTCAATGCTAGTTCCCTACCCTTGTGTTGTGCTCTGTGCTGCTCTGTCCTGCTGAGGTTGAGATTGAGGACGATGTGGGGGTCCTGAGTGGCCTCGTGTCTAACATCCTGTTCCTCTGTGCACTCCTCCAGAGGTACAGAGCTGGGACTGCAGTAGCATGCTGTTTAACGACCACAACTCGTTTAGGCGCGTCACAACACTCCCAGAGCAGTCAAGTTTCATTGTAGCTTTACTTTTGCTCTCCCAAAATGACCTAACAGAAGACCTTGAAAAATACATATTTTTATTAAAAGGGCAGTGGTATTGGTCAAATGTTAATAGAGATCAACATTCAGTTATTTCAAAATGTCAATGATCAGCTTGGGTATTTTTAAGGTCCACAGCCAACCCCCTGTCAGTATAAGGAAGTTGTTTATGGCAACATTCAAATTCGAAACTTTGAGTAATCTAATAATGAGGAAAATCCGCTAAAGCTCAAGTTTCAACGGCTCGTCTTTTGTGATTTGTGAATTGTTACAGTATTTAAGGTTATTTAACTCCTCTAACTCCTCTTTATTCAACATTAAGACATTACCTAATGCCTGGTCTTAAGTCTTAAAAACTAGTGTCAAAGTCTCATGCTTGTAAGCACAAAGGAAAACATCTTGCCAGAATGTGCTAAGTTATTCTGTTTACAAAGTCTGTCTGCATCATGGTCATTTACTTCTTGTAAAAACTAATTATTACAAACAAATTTTTATAATTATTTTGTTTTTGTGGAGAGAAACAAAATTAGTTCAGTTCAGAGTTTTTTATACGTTCAGTCCATTTTTCATTCTAGATAAAACATTTATTTCATATCAGAAGCCATATGGCTATCATGTGGATGCCAGACGAGGTGAACACACAATCATTTGTGTGACATATTTGAGAAGGTCAGAGAAGGAACATGTCAATGACCTCAAATTGTCTGTTGTTTTAAAAAGTATAATTAAACTGAACAAAAACATAACGAATGTAATTTTCCCAAACACCATTCTTGTGAGCAGCAGCTCCCTCTCCATCCATCAGTCTATTAAGACATTTTGCAGAAAGTCATTCATTTACAGGATATACCCTTTCTCTCTGAGATAGACGTAAAAAGTGTTCTAAAAATGAACTGTGGGTACTCCAGATACTTTCTCAATTAGAATTCTTCTCTAAAGAGAAAGTTTGACGTCTAGGTGTGAAAACCTCACTCTGTTTCTGTTTCTTCTTCAGCCTATCGCTGTAATGTACCATGTTAAGCCTATTGGTTTGCATAAAGATTGTATGTATAGACTTCACTGGGTGAAAATGATTTATTGGTGATTGTATTTTATCTTGTTTTGTATATTGTAGGTGGTCATAGTGACTGGCTGTGTATTGTTTATGTCAACAATAAATACGTTTTACTAACATTGTATTTGAATAACGTGAAGGAAAAACATTGAACACAAGATGTCAGGCATGAAGCAGGGCTGGTTCTGCCTCTATGGCTCTTTACATGAAAAAGTCTTTTAGGGTGTGTAAAATGTTGTAGTAAATGTTTTGTGCTCCACGCTATAATTCCTCTGTAATCTTACTCACAAATCACTCCTTGACACAAATGGGGACAAACTCTAAACACGTCTGTTGCTGTTATTCTATGACTAATCCCACAAGTTTGTAGTGTTACTACCTCCCACTCATTCACAAGCTCCCACTCGGTATCAAAGATCACAGCACACGCTATGAATTCTGTGGAAACTGTGATGAAACATCATTGGAGGGCTTCCCCTTTGCCATCTGTGTGGTGCGCTGTATTTAGTTGCCTGTCTCTTTCACCCTGCATCACCTTCTGTACTAACATGAGCAAGATGGAAATGGAGGCGCTTTTTCGACTGATAGGATCACAGATTGTAACGTGCACAGCCTCTGGCGCTGGCAGCCGGAGAATTCAGCCGCAGCTCAGTTTCATGTGAATTGTGTGCAGCTGGCCACATAATGCTTGATTGAAACAGCCATCTCATCTGATCTGACACACTTCCTCCTCACTTTGGAAAAAAGCACACCAGAAGATGTACTGGAATTAAAACTGGATTCATGTTGCTGCTCCAGCATCTAAATCGGTGACTATCAGATTCTAAATCTTGATTAAACTAGAACTAAAACGCGATTAAACCAAACCTAGATTAAATTTACCTAGCTAAAACCTCGAGAAAACCAAATCCACACAAAACAAGGGCTTAAACTTTAACTGTAAACATGATGTGTAAACAAGAAATAAAGGCATAGCATCTTGTATTTTATATTTATTCTATTGTATTTTTATTGATATTTATTTACATGAATTGTAACTGCTCATGAATACAGCCAAGTAGCCCTAACCTTGCTGTAGATCTTCTGTTCCACCAGAAACAAATGGATGTACCTACACAGTTTGAGGAAACTTGGCTATAATAAAATATTCCCAGTACAATTGGTATGGCTGCATGGAAGTCTATTAAAATGAGTGAAAGTGGCTGGTATTTGGGGTAGCATGAGAGACAAAAGTGCAGGTCCTCTGTGGAGAAGGAGGTTGTTAGGAAATTAAAAGAGTGTAGCTTCCTTTAATGACCCAGCTAAAGCTCCGCCGGGGCTGAAGGAACCGCTTTGGTATTTCTGTCCAGCCCTGCTCTATCACTGCTCAAAGAGTTCGAAGGGGAGATAAAATTAGACACCAGATTTCAATCTTATTAGCTTCGGCCCCAGTGGCAATTGCCCCGTGCACAGGCTTTATTTTACTCATGTGCAAAAGGTTTAGG
The DNA here is from genome assembly GCA_019594935.1 of Periophthalmus modestus. NCBI lineage: Eukaryota > Metazoa > Chordata > Actinopteri > Gobiiformes > Gobiidae > Periophthalmus > Periophthalmus modestus. The sequence continues at coordinate 30,795,148 of JAIEZT010001214.1, forward strand.
AGTCAACAGATTATTAAGATATTAGATTTAAAGTGAGGATGATAAACCCTCCTGACTGGCTGGAAGGCCACTATAACAACTCCTAGGGCAAATTTAATTCCTTTTTTAAACTAGATTCAGCTGCCAAACAAGCCCTTACACCTTAAAACAGCACAACCTCACAAACCCACCCTAACATGTCAAAAGTCAGATCTTCACACCTAGAAGAGATGCCTTGTCATGTAAACTGACTGTGAATAATTTTGTGGCGCAGGTTGTTTCGCTTGACTCACCACCAGCTTCTTTAATTCATGAACTCATGCTTATTCATCAGTGCATATTAATTCTGTCCAAGCAGGATTTTCAGAGCCGGTTTTGTCTGTTTTTCTTATATAATGGCATTTAGTGCAGAGACCCTGGCAGTAGGCCCCTGAGGCTCATACACAAACGCGTACCCAAAGTACTTCTGTTCTCGCCAACACTGTCCTCTTTTGCCTTTGTGTAGAGATTAGATTAAACTTTATTATCTCTAAAAGAAGGACTATGCAGTTAATCATAAATGTTACACCCAAGACTTACAAAAATTACATCATTGGAAAACAAACTGCGTCATTGCCGTCAAAAAACTAATAATTATTGCTGTTGAAACTTAAACTATAATGAGTGTTCCGCATAAAGTTTATATTTACTCTTTATAAACACAATAATTGATTTGTGTATAACAATATTGTATCATGATCATTGTAGATCAACAGAGTGCAGCCAACAGCTGGGCACACAAATATGCATAAGCTCTCCCATCCAAGCACCTCAACCAACGCTTCAGCAAAAGTGTGACTGCCTCCTATGATCAAGTACAAGACAAGTTTTTAAATGTACCACTCTTTCCTAGCACCACCATTGTGAGATGTTAGTCAACTGAGGACAGTGCAGATCGAACAGCGAGCAGACCGCCTACGATAGGCCATGACACTGTACATTTTTTATGTGCTTCCATAAAGCAAAGACACGCTCAAATCAATGGATACGTTTTGTTGCCTCATTTCATTGATGCAGATGACACAGGTAATAGCAGCTAATCAATAAAAATTAAAAATAAAACACTTCTCATTACAAACTGAACCTGTAAAAAATAAACACACAAGATAAAAGTGGGCCATGGTGAGGCACTGATTTACAAATTTGCAGTAACTTAATCGATAAGGTAATGAGTAACTCATCTGGACAGCATTGCTTCATTTCAGGGTTTTGGTTGACTTGAATCAATTATGCAAATAATGGATTGTATAGCAGATTTATAGCTTCATTTGTCTTATTTACTGTAGCAGAAGAGGCTTTAAACTAATTGGGAATGTACATAATATTAAGATAACTTTTTGGTTACATGAATGCTGACTTGCCAGTGAACAATACACAAACGCGTACCCAAAGTACTTCTGTTCTCGCCAACACTGTCCTCTTTTGCCTTTGTGTAGAGATTAGATTAAAGCTACATCACACTGCTACATGTGTTAATTACTGCTATTGCTTTACTGAGTTGTGGCGACGCGGAACGTTTGTAATATTGTAGAGGTAGTGGTTGCAGTTGATAATAATCATGGACTTTGTGTTTAGGAGTCATTTGTCATCTGTTAACCTAACCCAAACACTCTGACCCCTTTACTTTCCCAGCAGACTGATTATGAAATGTTTGCCCTGCTTAATCATTGGCTTCAATATGTGGGCTGATGAGCCTCCTATACCAAGATATTTACTCAAGTACATGTTTTATGAATGCAATTTAGCTTGTTCTATCACCCATGTGCTCTTTATTACAAACCAAGTAGAGTAAATTAATTCTTGTTTAGAATCTGTAAACTCAACCACAGGAGCAAAATAGCACAAAGACTTTGAAGAGTGCAGGAATTATATTGTCTAAACTTTATTATCTCTAAAAAAGGACTATGCAGTTAATCACAAATGTTACACCCAAGACTTACAAAAATTACATGATTGGAAAACAAACTACGTCATTGCCATCAAAAAACGAATAATTATTGCTGTTGAAACTTAAACTGTAATGAGTGTTCCACATAAAGTTTATATTTAATTTTTAGAAACACAATAATTGATTTGTGTATAACAATATTGTATCATTGTTAATTGAGTTTGGTCTATTAAGTTTAAAAATGCCCCTCTGTTCTGTTGTAATAATCGTGTCACTTTGCTGTATAAAATCATCAGACACATTCTTTGCAGACACGTATGGTCGAATTGGACTGTTGTAGAATTAGACTGTAATTGGACCCAAACAGCAGCTTAATTCCTGCCGTGAGATTGTGCTCACACCTTGATGTTGGCTAACGGCTGGTTTGAGCCTCTGCTGCCAGGTGCATGTGGTCTACTGGGACATTGTAGATCAACAGAGTGCAGCCAACAGCTGGGCACACAAATATGCATAAGCTCTCCCATCCAAGCACCTCAACCAATGCTTCAACAAAAGTGTGACTGCCTCCTATGATCAAGTACAAGACAAGTTTTTAAATGTACCACTCTCTTTCCTAGCACCACCATTGTGAGATGTTAGTCAACTGAGGACAGCGCACATCGAACAGCGAGCAGACCGCCTACGATAGGCCATGACACTGTACATTTTTTATGTGCTTCCATAAAGCAAAGACACGCTCAAATCAATGGATAAGTTTTGTGGCCTCATTTCATTGATGCAGATGACACAGGTAATGGCAGCTAATCAGTTTGTAATGAGAAGTGTTTTATTTTTAATTTTTATTGAAAACCTTTAATAGTAAAAATAAACACACAAGATAAAAGTGGGCCATGGTGGGGCACCGATTTACAAACCAGAAGACGCTTTACACTAATTGGAAATGTACATAATATTAAGATAACTTTTTCATGACATGAATGCTGACTTGCCAGTGAACAATATTTCCAGCTGTTTGCAGTAGCACTGAATTATATAATCTGGAATGAGACTGAACTGGAAGAAATTGAAGATAATTTTGGGAATCAAGTTGGGCAAGACCAAAACAAACATCATGTCCCAGCAGCTAAACATTTGTGTTGGCACGAGATGTATTTAATCACAAACTGTATGTTACTAAAGCTGCTTTCCTGGTAATGGATGGTTTTTCAAATACTGAGATCAACCTTTGCCCCTAGAGATATTTCATCAGACCATGAAAGCCATTTGTTTTAATCAGCACTGTTTAATAATCTAATGGGTCTTTGTTGAAACTGTTTAAAAGAAAGTGACACACAATTATATTGTATTGTGTTGATGCATGTGAAAATTTATTAGCTGGGGGTTATGTATTATGTCTGCAAATAGTCTATATATAGACATATGGAAAGATTTATTGTCAAGGGTTGGTGATAAGATAAAGCACATGTGTTTTACATAAAGATAAAGCTTAAAATAGTTGTATCATTTTCCATATTAATGGCTTTAAGTGCCTCCCAGGTAATTGCAGTTCAATGCACCATACATGAATGGCTAATAATGCTCAGTATAAGTAGATACAAAGGAGAGCCCTGGGACAAATTGCACAAAGGGAAACAATGAGCCAATGGCCACATAATGTAGTGTGGCATTAGGGCAGACCAGCTGTGCAAACCCATTTCAGATGAGTGTGTGCAAGGCTGTCTTAACCTGTTTTCTAGAAAGAAAGTCGACTGTCCAGCTGCCACTGTGTCGGCCTGTGCCCTGCTCCCTCCTGTGGGTAATTGGGCTCCATCTCATTATATAAGTGCAAAGGAGAACTGTTTCAGGGCTTTTTATCGCCTCAGCCATCGCAACTTTCATTTTGTAAATTTATCACCAACTGCCAATGCATAAACAAAACGTGCCCTTTACCTCAAACCACTTAATCAAAGTGTGCCACAGTTAAAACTAAAACAGAATATGCTGTGATTGATGAAGGCAACAGGTTAATGTTGTTGATAAAAGCCTTTTTTTTTGGACATTTTCACCGCCTCACAATTTTAGATTGTTTCTCAGAAAAGGCAAACGCAGATGACATTGTTTGGTTCTTTGTAAAACATAATTGTGTCAACAGCCCCTGAAGATCAGCCAGCCGACATTTTGATAAGTGCTTTCCCCACAAGGTAAATGTGATGGGCAGACACGAGGCAAGCACGCAAACAGTCATTTTCCACTGCGGGTCAGCGTGCATTCTAATGAAGTGATGGATTAATGTGTGCCCTTTCACCAAGATGCATTTGATTCTGTTATCAGGTGCAACTTATCACATCAATAATGGTCAGCCTGTGTTTCTGCATTTTCCCATTCTAATTCTAGTTTTCATTGCCCTTTTTCCAGTAGAGAATGGTTAAATCTCCCACATACTTCACTGTAGCTGGAAGGAAAGATCTATTTCTTGGTCCTGATTGGTTGATGGAGGATAAGAGTGTTGACTGTTTAAGGCAGTTGGTTAATGAGGGTGCATAAGTTTGTGCCATCTGAGCGGTTTAAATGTTTTTGTGGGTAAGTTGTGTTTGTGGGAACATGGTTTTGTCCATCTCACTGGTGATGAACGTTTATTACTGTGGGAATAAGTGTTGTGAATAATGCAGGTATTTGAGTTTTGTAAACTGTCCCTTATCACTTTGGTCACCATTAGAAGACCTTAAACATTCACCACTCAAGTCTTTGATCATGTGACCTTCCTGAATTTTTTTCTGTCACAATGGACCTATAACATGGTCTTAGTCTTCTGTTCTTTACAAAGGGTTCATCAGCTGAGCTCATGCCTTTTTGGTTGTTTTTGCCCTCCCTCACATGCATACAGCAGCTACATCACTGTAACGCATATTTTCTCTCTGTTACTGCCTCTCTATTGTCCACTGTCTTTGTTAGTGGCAAACTTTTGTGTCAGCTGGGCGGGAATCTGCCTGTTTACTCTGATTAAATAGGCGCAGCTGACGGGACCAGTCGGGCCTCCATTAGTGGAAAAATGCTACTGTGCATGTAGCTGTGCAGACTCTGTCTGTGGTCTCCGATATGTGGACTCTATACCAACATTTATTTTAAATGAAAAAAACATATATTATTATTCATTTTTCCATTATTCTGTATTCTCTATTTTCAAGCTGTTTATTTAGAATCAGAATAAGTTTTATTGCTATTGTCAGTGAACAGAATTCAAACTAGGAACTTGCTTCACTGGTACAGTGCAACATAAAACAATGAGTAATAGTAAATATAAACTATGGTAAAATAAAAATAAGGGCCTGTATTAAAATAAGGTACATTTTAAATGTAGACATAGTTGCAAATGGTGCAGACTCAGATTTTTTTTTTTTTTTGTATAGAAACCATTTTTACAGAAAAGTAATTGGATATGTTAGGTATAAAACACTTTTAATACGGTGTAGAAAATGTTTTGATCCAGTGTCAGCCTGAAGTCTGAACAGGGATTCCTCCTGTGTGTATGTGTTTTTTGCATATTTTTCCAATTCCTTTTGACCATCTCTTTTTTCAAGAGTGTCCTGGCCAAGAGGCAGCACCAGCACAGACACAAGACAATAACACACAATAACACACCAACCAAGCATCATAAAACGAGTCCTATGTGAGACAAGATTTACAAATGATCGTTCTGGTTTCAAGTTCAGTTTAAAATTGATTTAAAAGAGTTCAACGACACCAAATCCTTCAGTGGGCTAAAATCCCTCGAGTTCTGGTGAGTTCAGCTCCAGGAATGGCTGAAAAAAAGAGGTGCATTCATTTTAAAAGATTTGTCATTCCCAAATCATTAATCTAATCAGCATTTATAAAGAGTGCCCTTTATGACTTAACAAGTTGCAGATGTTTGGTTTGTGACACTAATAGTCACTTACTCAAACTGTAAGTGAACACTAACAGAGTTAATGGTATCAATAAGTCATGTGGCCAGCTTCTACTCAACTGCAAGTTCAGATGTCATTCATACATCCAGTACTGTCTCTGAATCTGTAATGTAACCTCTGCTTGAGACTCTCAAGCCTGAATAATACAGTATATTTACTATAGACCCAAATATATTATTTATAAGACTGTCTCCCAAGAGTTCTGGATGCATGAGTACTTGAGGTCAGCTGTAATACGGCTAACTCGTGTATCACTCTAGAGGTGAGACCTGTTGAAAAATTGAAAGTAATGCACAGAATATCCACTACATTGTCTATCATTTCTAAAATAAAAGGCAAACTTGTAGTGAATCTAGTCATACAATATTCCTTGATTTTTATGGACCATTTACGTTTTGTGCAATACTGGGACCTCAGTCACAACATTTACAAGCATGTTTTAGTACCTATTATTGCTATATCCTCTGTATTTTTTAATTATCGTGATAACATTCAAAGATTTCAGGTTTTGCTATTGCCCCCCTCTATGTTGGGCTATGCAAAGTTAGTGGGGCAGGATAGATTTCCTGTTTCCCTTCTGGCATCTAAACAAACATCAGTTGATTAATACAACTTCTTATTTTTTCTTTTAGGTCTTTGGAGATTATTATAACTTCCGGCATCGCAGAGTCGTAAAGAGATCTCTATCGGAGCACAGAGAGACTCAAGTGCGCTTGGAAAGAGATCCTAAGGTAAGATGAAATGTTATTTGTATAAAGAAATGGATTTAATTATGTGGAGGGAATTGAAAATGTTTACTCCAATCAGACTACATGCACTACAGCCTGATTTTGCACTAGCCAGGGATATAAACAACAGACAGAATGGGCTTCTTCATAACTCATTTTATGTTCTTAGTCTAAACGGCTACCTCAGATTTGAAGGTCACAAAGTGTCTTCCAGTAATATTGCTTCAAACCATATACTCCAAGGGCCAAAAAACTATTTCCTTTTTTCTGACTGATCTAAATTGAAATTTCACATTTCTCCTTCCTTGTCATTTTCAAAGGAGTTTTAAGGTAGTTTAAAAATGAGTCTTTGCCCATAGCCCCACTGGGAAGGACGAGGGAAACGGTGTGAAATTAACATTCATAGCAGTGGGAATACAAAGCAGTGGTGAGCTGTAGAAAGACTGTGTATGAGCACTTTTCACAACCCTTTTTCACCTAAAACTAGTCTCAACACATAATTTCCCCACGTAATGGAGAATGGCTGTGTGAAAATAATAATTAAACTGTGGTGTTATGAGGCTGTAAAAGACTGTGGGAAGCTATTCATTGTAGAAATCCTACATGTTTCTCTGTGAAAATCTGAGTGAAACTGTAATTATAAGTTTGACTCAAGTCTTTGAACCTTTGTGTACAGGTTGCTAAAGTCTCCTCTAAAATCCTCAAAGTGGCTTTGCTTTCAACTCAGTATGACAGTGCACTGCTATAATTGAAACTTTCTCTGCTATTCATTTGCTGCATTGTATCTTACTGTCTATTACACATTTTCTTCATATTTGGTGCATCCACAAGAAAATGGTAAGCTTTTAGAAATGTAGAGCTGTATAGTGATTTTAATGCATTGATTGATCAGTCTTTGCTAGAGGGTCAGTGTGTGTCTGTACTGTACAGGTAAACATTAGCGGTATATATTTTAACTGCAGTGCCACTGACCCCTGTTTGGCCATTCACCCCAGGTGTGCATCACCACAGTATTCAAAGTCCTCTGTTTTGTTCCATGTTTGTGCTACAAATGGCCTACCACCTCTTAGGGATTTCCGCTTTACCACAGCAGCACCGTTTCCTGTTGTTGAATTCCTTTTCTCCCCCAGCACCTCTGGAAAAGTAGAGTGTAACGACCCCACATCTTTGCTGTTAAATTAGTACATGTTTTATTAAATAAATTTGTCAGTATCATATTTTGTAGTGTTTCCTGTTTTATTCCTTCAGTGAAAATTATCAACATTATTGTAACCTTTTAAGGTGAGATCAATATGTTTTTTGGGTTTTTTTCAGCAGCAGATGAATGTTTGATTTGATTCACTATTACATCATTCCGCAATTATACATGAACATTGGGAAACTATATCCAACAGGACCATTTCGTAATCCCACTGGCACAGCCCTAAACTGTTGGAGGAGAACAAAAGACTCTGTAAATTGTCTTTGAAAAGTCTCTAATTACCAACAAAGAGACTTGGGCCAGAGCCAGATCAGTGGCCATCCCGCTAACAAAACCAGGCTAATGGGCTGCACTGAAGTCTCAAAGGCCGGGTCTATCTCTGCGCGCCACTCCTGCACCTTTGCATTTTCTTTGTCTTTGGTATTTTGTCTTGTTCATCTTGTTGCAACTATGATTTTGTTCTGAACGAATTTAAAATGCAACATTAAAAAATATTGGATTTAATTTACTGTTGATCCTATAATCAATTTTATGTTATAGCATTAGCATTATATATAAAACATTATATGCAGCAATATATGCATAGCACATACAGTTTGAATATCAGTAGGTCATGTATTGTATTGGGCCAAATATTTTGAAGAATAATGAACCTGAGTGGGCACCTAGAAGATCATATTCACTATCAGGAAATTAAATATATGCAAATGCGATTTAGATTTAAGTTATGCTTTGCACAACACTGTACTGAGTAGAGACCATGGAAGAAGTTTATATCAGATTATCAGGGATTCACAACTAAATGTTTTTTCAAACCCCATTTTATTTATGACAATACTGCAGAGTTTGTCATTGTCTGGGCTTACTTTCAGGCTTTAAAAATATTTCAGTAGTCTGCTACATTCAGACAGTAACGGGGAAGTGGAAATGCTTTTTACTGCCAAATACTGAAATCAACTTGGTCTGAACAAAATGACTTTGGCTCACAAATATGACATACTGTTTCTGTTGACTGAATCCAGAGAAAGAGCAGAACTGCTGGGGCCAAACAAGAATTCATAATGTTTAGTTTTACTTACTCTGTAACGTGTAAAATAAAATGGTAACTGCATGATGCAACTCCTGTGACTTTACTGTTGTTGGAGCCCCTAAAGAACTGAAGTCAGAATAATTGGTGTCATGGCTGTATTGGCGTTTGAGGTTTTTTCCCTGAATGACAAAAATTCAGTGGAGAGTGATCTAGGTATGGTAAGACCTCGTCCACAGATCAAAAAGAACAACTTATGTGATATAAGATGTACTCGCAAAGACTAAATAGATTAGTTTCCATTGGAGCAGATCGGTGCAATCTGACAGTGTTTCCACTGTCTTTAGGTGAACCGTACCAGTCGGTTTAATATTGAAAAAAGTTTTAAAAAATATATATATGTAAACAACCATTGTTTGGATGCAAATTGATTATGTGGGGGAAAAAGCTTGCATTAATAATCACATGTTCAAGAAACGGGTAATTTTTTTTTTTAATTTACAATATAAAAATCCTTATTTTTGACATATTCTAATGGTCGCAATCCTCCAACGGACAGGAATTTAAAAATACTGATCTGGATCTCAACTGCACTAATGCTATGACTTGAATTGTTAAAAACATAAAAATAATATTTTAACTTTTCTATTGTCCCCTTTTATCGCAGAGAATTACATTTCACTTGGGTCTTACTTCATGGTTATAGATTTAACTCATAAATGGAAGATTCACATGAATAGAGAAGAGATTGGCAAATGGAAGATTGTGAGTCCCAGGGGCAGCCAGGGAAAATGGGCTGGTTTGTTTCTATCTGTCTGCAAATCACATGAGGCAAAATAATGAAGTCCAACCCTGGGCCTGCATACAACTAAGTCCTTGTCACTCAGACTATAGAAGGGCTTTTTAGTCAATACTGCCATTTTGTTTAATCAGAAAGCAAATATCAAAGTCTGACTGAAAGAAGAGCACACTGCATCACTTGCTCAACTGTCCTGTCAATTCTCCAGTTCTGGCTCTGACTAATTAGATGTGGTAATAATGTCAAGGGAGACTGGTTTTATGTATCGCTCTGCTCACAACTCTCCACTAATAAAAAGAAATTATTGATCATCTATACTCTCGTTGATATACGATTGGCTGGTTCATTACCATTTAAAGTGATTTCATTTTGGGCTAAAGTGTTTTGAACTTTATAATTAAAACAAAACATACTGACAATGGCTTAAATGCGAAATGGAGTGTTTTATTAACCTGATAAGACACCGAGATGCAGAGTGTGAGGAGACTCATAGGGCATAGGGGAAAGCAAAACAAAACACGTAAGGTTGTGAAATCTTACAAAAACATCAAATACTAACCAACTGCCATTTTTAAATATTACAAGAATAATTTCTGCCAACATTAAAGTCTATTTAATTTGTTTCAGGATTGCATGATGTGCATTTCTGTCCTGTTAGGAAATTTGCTGTAAATCTTTCCAAATATTCAGACCTAAAAATAAACACTAAATTAATATGCATACCAGTGGACACCAGAAAGCAGCTTATTTCTGGTAAAGTAAAAACGAAACAAAACTAGAGCTTCTCTGCATGGAATTATGTTTATTTTTGCCTAGCTTAAACCATGATCTCAGCGCAGGAAGAGACAGCTAACATATTCTTTTCCATTCGCAAAACTACAGAGCATCGTTGATGACTGACCATGTGTTCAGTGCAGTCTTGGCAACAGTAACGGAAGACCAGAGACGATTCATCACATGTCGCTAGCGGTGATAGCTGTTTGACATCTGCTCGCTGTGCTCACAGCCTCCGGGGTTTCGCTCCTAAGGTGTAGATTTTTCATTGTGCGAAAGCTGTCACCTAGTTAGCCCGGGTGAATTCCCAGAGATGTAACACAAGCACTGACCTATGTCTCCCATTAAGGATGTTGGCATTATATGTTTGACTTTGATCAGTGATTTTCAAACTTTTCACACCAGGTAGTACAGCAGAAAATAAAATCTTTGCCGAACTAAAATTAGCACTGGACTGTTGGAAAAGGACAAATTTGATTTGAGACGTCTAGGCCAAGACTAACCCTGGAATAGGCATGTGACGAATGACGATACTGAAATTTTGGGTCACGATTATCACGGCCACAATTATCACTCACAATTACTGATGGTTTCAAAATGTTATGCAAATATGTGATTTACTCATCCCGGTCTCATGCCGCCAGGAAAAAGGAATTAGTCCGAACTGCACAAGACAAGTGTATTCCATCAGTTGTACCCATAACAATTTGTGTCAGTGAAAAGACAAGCCAAATGCATGTAACAGTTTGGACTTATTGGATTTCTGTAGCTACTAACTAATCCAACCTCACACTTTGCTCTTTGTTGAGTGTCCCTTGTGATCCACGAGAGAAAGGTCCACTGCGTTTCGCTTGTCCTTCACATCAGACGCCCTGTCCTTGGAGTAGGCAGTTTTCTGTCTTTTCTTTTCTGACATATTTTTCCTTTCTCATCCACCCTGGCGTTTTTTGTGCTGTAGCAAGACGGAGCTGTGAAGACTGCAGAGAGACAGGCTTATTTTTCCACCTTTATATTCCCTGCATTCATCCTCACTCTTCAGTAGAGAAGACTCCTCAGACTTGAATCTTGCGTTGTTTCGCTTTTATGTATACGTTACATCATACAGGTGCAGGCATGATAGATTCTAGTGCATCCCATTATAGTCTAATGCAGAAATTTAATTGGTCTCAAGCTGCTCTGTTATTCATCTTGTGCTCTCATTAGTGAGAGGCCCCACTGCGCCTCTAATCTCACCTGGGCCACTATGGTCCCGCTGAGACACTGGATCTCTTTTAATTCATTTAACATGCTGACCTCAATACCCAGCTTATGGTTATCTCTTATTCGTTTTACTATTATGACAATGACCACAGATTTCTGCTCATCAAGAACCACAAAAGCGCACCCACGCCCTCAGTTCCGTGTAAAGTCCGGTCAAACGTGGTCGTGCAGTCGGATCCATTTTTTCAGTTTTCTGCATTGATTCTGCAGAAATCTGCAGTGTTTTTCAGCCCTCTGTGATTCTTTCCCCCCCTTTTTTTCCCCAAATACGGGGTACACTGCGTGTCCCTGATTTGGTAATCCAACTGTCAATTCACACTCATTTGAAACTGAGGACATTCTGCGGTAATCAGACTCACATCTTCATAAAGTATCATAGAAGTGTGGATTTTGTATTATAGACAAGAACAGGAGTATGATGATATGCAAAATGTCATAAAGAAAAATATTCAAATGCCTCTGTAGAGATGCAAGGCTTTGGATAGAACTTGGTCCAAGTGGGAATCATCCTCCGACCTGGGATGAAGGACCACTGCTCTAACCACTTCATCTGTAGTTGTAACATTGCTTTTTGGAACTACAGCTTCTCAAGAGGTGTAACCCACCAGCATTTAACCCCCTTTTGTCCAATCCAAATGTAAACACATGGAATAAAATGTGCCAGTTTTATCTTGCGTTATCTTGTCCCATCCCTAATGGCAATAGTGTTTTGTGACATATTTATATAATAATTTTGAGATATGTAATTTGTCATCTCAACAGCCCTAACCTATTTGTTTGATCTTTTTGCAGGTGTCTTGGGCAGAGCAACAAGTGGTCAAACGCAGGAGAAAAAGAGACCTCTACACAGACCCTACGGACCCAAAGTTTGTTGACCAGTGGTATCTGGTAAGTTATGATCTTGTCTATGTCCTACATGTCCAGGGCTGTGAACAGAAATCAAAAAAATTCAGTACAGTGTTATACATATCCTTTGAGTTTGAAGAGATCTGAATTCAAGGAAGGCTTTGTGTGTTAAGTTGTTCATACTTACACTGTTAACACAGTTCCTGAAAAGTGCATTGATGCAGCAATAGAAAGATTGATGAACAGTCTTTCAATTCAAAACACAGGCAATTCATAAGTGAAAACTTTACTTGCTAGGTAGTAGCACAGTAACAAACTGTGAAAGTTTAGGAGAGGAGCTTGAAGTGCTCTCATTTTCAGATGATTGATACCACGTTTGACTTAAAGGAAATACACTGATACACACGGCCTGTTAAGAGTAGCAGTAACAACCCCTGAGATTGTTCCAGTTTCTCCACTCGCTTCCTTCAATTACGGAGAGGGTGCTTGAGGCGGGAGAAGATCACGCTGATGCAAAACAGACTTGCATCACTGGCTGTTCAGAATGGCAGCTTCCTTTCCCCTGGTGGCTCAGAGTCGTTAGTGGCATCAAAAGCTCATAGATAAAAGCAGGCACAGTGCATGCCAATGGAACAAGAAGACTTTAGAGATATGGTTCAACTTAAAGCTCCTTTTATGTCAAATGGACTTTTTAAGCTCGCATTGTTTTATAATAAATATACACTTATGGGGAGAAAGAGTAAAGGGTGAACTGTTCTGTTACCTTGAATGCAACTTATCTCTAATCAGTGTTTTCTTTGCACTGACCAACACCCCAAAAAGAATACATTCCCTTTACATGGTATCATTATAAAATGCCATGGCATTTCAAAAAGCCATAATAAGTCATAATATATGATCAGTGAAAATTGCAATGTCTGTATTTTAGGCAAAGGGTATGGCTGTTTCCAAGATCAAATTTTTATTTTTTAACTCAACTGACCTTATAAATGTTAAAGTTTAATAAGAACATCTGTTTTCCATTTGTGGCTAAATCGCAAGAATTTTGACTATGCTCTGTAACATGATTTTTTTTTTTAACAGAAATGTAGCACCAATGCAAGTTTTCTCATTGTTATAATGTATCTGTGTCTCATTAAGAGTGAACCTGAGTGACCGCAGGGTGGGGCAGGTGTTTGTGATGGACGCATGCTAATAGCCCACATCTGGTGTTGAGGACATGAGGATTTTATTACACTGATAAATACTCTTCAGTGCATTTTTGAGACATTTTAGTATGTTTAAATGGACAATGATTTGTTGATTCCTTGTAAGGCTTTATTTCTTTTTAAAGAGCACAGACTAATCACTTAAGAGACTCTCAGACTTAAGACTTTGTTTAAAGATAATAGGATGTGTTCATAATTCAAGAGTCATAATCATGATCATGTTTGTTAAGTTGTGTGCAATCTCCATCCCCATGCAGCACAACAGCAACCGTCGTGACCTGAATGCCACAGGAGCGTGGCAGCAGGGCTACACTGGTCGAGGAGTGGTTGTGTCTATCCTGGATGACGGGATAGAGAAGAACCACCCTGACTTAATGCAGAACTATGTAAGTGTAATTATGTTTTTGTTATGCTGACTAAACTTCTCATTTTTCATAATTTGTACCTATGGTGCTGATTATTTATGTCCTTGTTTTATAATGCTGTATGTTCGTTCCCTTTAAAATGTTTTTTAAGGATCCAGATGCCAGTTATGATGTGAATGATGCTGATCCAGACCCACAACCTCGTTACACGCAGCTCAACGACAACAGGTAAAATAATCTTCAAATCGAATGTCTTTTTTTTCCACATTTTATTGTCTTACTGATGTGAAACAACCTACGTATGTTTGCGTTTGCCAGCTGTAGGGGCACATCACAAAGGGACTCTACTTGCTCATTAAAATACCAGTGTTTCTGGAGACACGCACCCCTGATTAGTAGTGTTATTTCAAAGGTTTTCTGCACAACCTCTTAATCATTAATATATTACTTTGTTAGGTTTTTGTTATAATCCATATATGTTTTGTGCTATGCAGACACTAATTCATCTTCATCTCCACTTTTGCTCTTTACTGTCCAGTTAAGCCTATAGGCAAAATAGGCAAATTGTTTTTTTTATATATTATACTGATACCTGGGTATTTTATAAAAGCGTGTATTTTACCGTGTTCAGTTGAATTCACAATCTCCATTTGTGCATGTTTAAACTCCTAAGGCTTTTCATGGTGGCCCCATGCCCAGAGAAGACACTGGGTAATAATGGCTGCAGGATTTTGGTGGTACATTTTCAGTGGCCTTGCTCACCTCAGCTCTTATCTCCACCTCCCAGCTCTCTGTGGTGGAGGAAAGTACGAGTGTGTATCCCGTGCTACAGTGGGCTGGACAGATGCATGAGTAAACAACCTGTAGGCGGCCATGAATCGGCTCAAGACTGGAGTGTCTGTTCCCTCCTTAAAGCCAAAGTCTGTTCCCTCCATAAAGATGTCTTTCTTTTCTCTGGAACGAGCAGCAGCGAGGATGGCTCTGTAGCAATGTGTTCATTCACCTTCATGTTTGTGTAAGATGTGATCTACAGACATCCAACAAGAACCATTTCCAAATACAACATGGCATTGCTTGGCAACCCCTGGCACCACACCTTTTTGGATTTCATTGCCAAATGCTTGAATGCAACAGTAGTCCTCTCAATACGCCATGGATTTACACATCCCGTACTTCATTGCGAAATGTGACCTTGCATCAGTTTTTTGTCCTCTTCTTCTTTCTCAATTCATTGGTACCTGAGGATGCCAAGAAACTGGTATGAAAGCATTTTAAAATATTTTCACATAGTTAGTATATCCAGTGCTGAATTGGAAACCTCGATAAACATAACTGTTAAGAAGTTAAATACTTTCCCATCTTTGCTCTGTCCACAGATGCTCCCTGAATCTCTATGGATGACAATGGCATATCTTTTGAAAGTTTCCAGTAGGAGGCAGTTTAGATTTAGCACAGTGATAATGGGTCTGCCAGCTGTGGGTATGAATACTGAACATGCTTCTGGCCTTAGTGCTGCAGTCAGCCTTCGCTGCTTTAACTGGAGTTAGACTCAGCGCCTCCAGAGCGCTGTGGGGCTCTCCCTGGCAGCAGTTTGAACTAAAATATACTCCATTTATTCTTTATTTCACATAAGATTGTTATTTCCATTATGTGCTCCAAGATCCCTGAGTTATTCAGTGTATGTTTTGTGTATGGTATTTCTAACAAAAATAATGACTGGGACTTGTGCCGAGTACAAGCGCTGTGTATGACTGGCACACAGCTCTCTCCATCTGTCAGTTTGTGTAATATTACTATCTTGGATGACACCTGTGATAAGTTACTGTCTGCTTCTCTTTAGTTTTCTTTTGACTGATGAAGCATTTATCATATTTAAGTGTCCATGCCTATGCATGAATATGCTCATGAAAACACTTCTGATAATTGGGAAAGACATAAAGGAGTGACTCTGTCACAACCCGTGACAAATCCATTGCATTTGCATACAAATCATCTGTTTATTGCAGGCATCTGTTTAACATAAAATGAGCTATAACAAGGCCTCGATGTTACGCCTCTCTCTCAAGGAAGCTGCCTTTGTTTCAGGCAGATGTTACAGCTGTAATCATTATTTTGTGGGTGACTTGTTAACAACTGATTGAACAGTACTCTCTGAACAATCACTGATTTATTTCACTGCAAAAGTTCACGTGGTAATAATCTCTTCACTGTTTGTAGCCTTTTGATTTTAACTTGTGACCCTTTGCCTTAAGGCCACAACACAACCATGTGATGCCTATAGTCTGGTCATGTGTGTGAGTGTAAAAATAAAATGACATCTTGTGAAGTCTTTTTTAAATTCTTTAATGTTTGGTCTAATTATTGGACCATTGGGGCTCCTTTAGGCCACTAGTTATATTTGATCTGTTTATGTAAAATGTTTATGGGTGATGCAACAAAAAATAAGGTGGTACCAGCGACTGTCAGTTATTTAGGTCAACATCTTAATTCATAAGTCAGTCTTACTACTGTTTTGTTAGTGACAAAAGACATTCTCAGCTTTCATCCACTGTTCAGTTGTCACTACCAAATACCCGATTATGTGCAGTGTATAAGTGCATTTTTCAGCTCCGTCACAACATTTGTATTCCTCGGTTAGTCTGCCATGTTAGTGACTGTAATGAATGTGTCAAAGAGATTTGAAAATGAATGCGTTGAGCTGTTGAGGCGTTTGTCTGTGCACGCCCTGCATCCCATCTCAGACACCTGAACGTTTATCGCCTCCTGAATCAAAAACATGGATACTTGGGACATTAGGCTTAAGTCAACACTTAAAGGAATGTAGAGATAAAACACTGTGGAAAATCCTCTAGATGACTGGTGTGGGATCAGCTTATATCCTCTCATTTTACAATATGAATACACAAGAGCCATGCTTTAATGATAGGACAGTATTGACTTTCCCATGGCTATAACGTTATAAAACATTTAATGAGAACAAAACAAATTCTGATGTACGAGTTAGAGGATTGATTGTTATAAATATGGATTTAATAATGTGCATAAATATTGTATTTTACTGGTATTTATTTATTTTGGTTTCTTGTCCAAAATTCCTTACTGGAAGCTAATGTAAATGTTTCAAATAGATTGTCCATGCTGACTGTTACATCTAGCATTCCTATGTAGGAAAGGCTGTGGTCCAGAGGGGATTGTGTCGTGCATTGAATGGTATCCATCCGGCAGACCACAGCAATGCACCTGACTTGAATGTGATGATCAGCCTCATGAGTCCCAGCTTGGTGTGCCTAGATTTACATCTTACTTCCAGGGTGGAGTTAATCAAAGAGCCCTTGTAAAAAAAAAAAAAAACAACAAAAAACAAGCTATTTCACTCCCTTGTGGTAGTGTGCATCCTTTCGCTTTTTTCTTTACTTTATTAAGATGCTTTCGAGTTACTTATTCTACCAGGTCATGGGTTGATATACTGTGGTCTTCTCTCATTGACTTGCTGTTTTCTTTGGACAAATGGGACTTGAGATTTGTTTAACAGAATCAAAGCCAAGAAGCTGTCCAGCCGAGTTTGTTTTGCCTCCTTCAGCAGACTGACCCCCAGGAACACACTAGCTCCATTTTATTATGGTCATACACATCTCTTTACAAGGACATGGTCAGGGAGGGCAGAGTGTAAAAATACGGTATCAATATCATGCTGATCTTTCAAACTGAGTTATTTCTCCAACTTAATTTTGCCTTTGTTTCCAGACATGGAACACGCTGTGCAGGTGAAGTGGCAGCAGTGGCGAACAACGGGATCTGTGGAGTTGGTGTGGCATACAATGCAAAGATTGGAGGTATGTTTAAATAAGGTATATCAAATAATGACTGCACTTTGCATTAATCAGATCTGTGGTATTGACTGCTGATACATAACTGCATAGTACCTGAAAGCTCAAGTCGTTTTCACACCTTTTGCGGGAGCTGAACTTTTCCCGCGTGGCTGAGGTGTGATGTTAAAAAAAATTGTTTTTTCAGTAGATCCAGAATAAATTCCAACTTTCACATATTAATATGTCACAAACCTATGTAAAATATTAAAAGCCACATAAATTATGACTATTAATATTTCTATGTAAGAAATGCAAAGTTAAGTATCCATACCACCCTGTTGTCTGTGTCCCATGAGCAGTTTTTCCATGTATGAAATCCTTTTGATATCATTATGCAGCGTGTCACTCACCACCAGTGTTTTTACTTCGAGTGCCAAAAAGATCTTTATTCAATTAACCATGTCACCCTTATGAAATAAAGATTACAACAATCCAATAAAAAATTTAGTCGACTTTAATGTTGTTTGTCATAAACTGCAAACACAACAAAGCTAGTTCATAAAAAGGACTGTGCTGATTTATGAACAGATGTAGCACAAGTGACAGAGGCAAAATGTTGTGAAATATTAATGTGGTTCCAAATGGGGTTTGTGCCCCGTTGGGCTGTCTTTGCCTCTGAAGCAAAAGTAGTCTTTGTAGTGCCCCCTCCTCTTGCTCTCCCCATTTTTCATGTATTCATTAGTTTTGTTGTAAAGCAAACATTACTGTAATTTATAATGATCAATAATTTGTTCACACATGAACAGGTAGAAACAATATGATGTACATAAAGCTGTGTTTCTTGTGGCAATGCTGATTATGTGTTTTGTTGACTCCATCTTGATGCTATGGTGGTATTGGACTTCTGCAGAATTTTTAGCTCCCACTTGGTCTTTTGTGTTCTTTAAACAACTGTGATAAAAAAAATAGTAACTTTGATGGTTATACTTTGAATCACATGTAAAGCTTAAAAGAGAATTATCTTTTTGCTGCCTTTTGTCAGTGCTACAGTATTTGGTCAGATAAGAGCCTGTTAAACATGAGGCATGTGTTTACTCTCTGGATTGTATCTTAGATCCTTTTTCTATCGATTTGGTCTGCTCACTAACACACAGTACAAGAACCTCATGCACTGGAGACAAAGCCGAACTGTATTACCAGGTCAGAGCAGGGATTGAACCAACAACCTTCACCATAGTTCTTCCACTGAGCCATGTTTTGTTTTTATCATAGATGCACCCTGCTGTCAGACACCTCAGATAAATGGTAGAGGCTCTCAAAATCTCATGACTTTCCAGAAGACGTGCATGCAACCATGGCAACATTAACTGCACGGTGGCTTGTTGACGTTAACTTCAAAGCTCTGATGCTTGCTTACTTCACCAGAATACAGCAAGAGGCATTGCATCAAAGAGAATATTTTGTTCCACACTTGAAGATGCGATGCTGAGACAGATTAGTGTCAAGTAATCTGTATGCTTCAAAATTGTTCTAGACCAACATGCCATGCACTGTAAACATGTTCAGTATTGTTCTGCCTTTTCCTGACATGTATGCATTTTATTCTTCAGCCAAAATGTACATACACCAGTTAGATTTAAACTTTATTGATCGGTGATACAAAGTACACAGAATATCTTTGTCCTTGTTATGTTAATTAGTGGGATATTTTAGGAAGCAAGTGAACATTTTGTCCTCAAAGTCAAATTAGGCCACGGCCAGGAGTTTGACAAGGTTGTTCCAAAGCTTTTGCAGGTGAAGCAAAGGGATGCTTCTTTTATTATGTACTATATACCAGATGGTGATTATGTTACACCTCAACTACTTGTGGTTACATGTTGTTTTGCTCCTCAGTCTATAAAGTTATTCTATTTCAGTGGTGTCATCTCCCCTATTAATGTTTTTTTTCTAACGGGTACCAGGTGTGCGCATGTTGGACGGGGAGGTGACCGACATGGTTGAAGCCCAGTCTCTCAGCCTAAACCCACAGCACATTGACATCTACAGTGCCAGCTGGGGTCCTGAGGATGATGGCAAAACCGTGGATGGTCCTGCCAAAATGGCCAAAGAAGCTTTCCTGCATGGAGTTAAAGAGGTACGTGTTCACAAAATACAATCATCTCCTGCGTTTTATGTGGCTCATTCAGTGGTTAGCTTTACTATTAGACTAGTCAAGCATGAAGGCACATGGGCTAGCTAGTACAAAGGCAATTGTGAATTTAGTGGAAAATAAGTGCAACTTCCTACCACCTCATCTAAAAATAATAACTTAAAGCTAGCATAGCAATTAAATGTTTTATGTACTTTTATATATGATTAAGGATTCTGTTTAAAGTTCACATTTTTAACACATTCTATGAACTTGTGGAAACATGTAGTCAAACAAACAGAAACACTGTTGATTGACTGTGTTGCCCTTGGTCCATCACTGAAGCTGATACATTTATTTAACCACAGAAAGTGTTATTATTAAAGGTCTTTGGGTGAATAGCATATTAAGTGAATTTTTAGTGAAGAGCAATTTTGATAGCCCAGTAAGTACTGTTACTTAAAAAATGAATAAATGTTTATTGAAATAGCTCTTCTAACAACATGAATATGTACCAATAAAACCATGCCATCAGTCAGTAACTTCTGCGCATGACAGCTGCACTTACCATAATGTATTCTGCTCATTGGGATTGTGTCGGGTAGTTGGCTGATTAATAGGCATCTTGTTCACAGGCTTGGCAAAAGGACTAACATAGACCCTGTTACAGAGTAACTGCATTCAAGGCATGTGCCATAAAGTTGATTGGAAGCTCCCAGACTGACTCGGAAGATAATTGCCACAGTGACAACGGTGTCAGATGGTGGTGTGGGTGGTGCATAGCCGGATTTGATCAATACAGAGAGGCTCAATACAATACAAAGCAGCTCGTAGTTGAAAATGATTGTACTTCAAAGTCTGAAAGGTTGGCTGATTTATTACAATGAGCTGTTGTCATTGCTGTCATCCAGTATTTAGTTCTTTCTAATTCACAGCGACCACCCTGTTCTCTGCGATATATGGGCAAGAACTGAATTAAATGTGCTCTCCCATTCATGGGTTTCAGAATGACAAAAAGTTGGCACCGTTGCTATAGAAATTAACTAGGGATGGGACAGACACAATACCCACAAGATGAGACCCAATCTTGTGTCTGTGAGAACAAGACACATGATTTATACTTAATAAAACGTCCAATCCCATTGACAGTTTTGGCCTCTCATTTTTTACTATGTTTTTTATGTAATTGTTGTTATTGTGGCACTACTTCTGGAACGATCTGGTTTCATTCTTACAATAAACTATTCAAAATATTATATATATTTTGTATGGTCAAGAATCCTCAAAACAGGAAGCTAAAACCCATCAATAACTGTGATTTAATTTTTTTAAATAATCAGACTCGGTGAGAAGCCAAACTATTATTTCACTGCTTCAAATATGGGCTTGTATTTAAACAGTTCTGCCGCTATCTGAGCTTGTCTAAATGTACTGGCTGTTCCCCAGGGCCGCGGAGGACTGGGCTCTATATTTGTGTGGGCCTCTGGAAATGGCGGCCGGGAGAAGGACAGCTGTAACTGTGATGGCTACACGAACAGCATCTACACCCTGTCCATCAGTAGCTCCACCCAAAACGGCAATGTGCCTTGGTACAGCGAGGCCTGCTCCTCCACCCTTGCCACCACCTACAGTTCTGGAAACCTCAACGAGAAACAAATAGTGAGTGCAGGTTTCTTATCATTTCAACACCATATGAAACAAAGGACACAAAAAACGAGAAACAGTTGCCTTCTAGTACACACTACTTAGATTCTGTCTGCAAAACCACAAATGCTTTCTACAGTAAAATATATCATCTTTGTAGGTGAGGTAAGGGGGTAAGCTCTCATAACTACTTTTACGTCTCCATATGCCTTTTGAGCATTGTATGGTCTTGTCAGTTTTGTATGAAATTGTTTTACTTTTTTCTATGAAGAGCTCAAATTAATAATTACTATCTAATGATGTATGTACACAATAATACTTATGTAAAATTGACCAAATAAACTCATTTATGATTGGTTCAGTTAGTTGAGTATTGTATTTTAGTTCATTACGTGTTTGTGTTATCATGACATAATATTGTAATTACTAATGTTTTATGCCGTAAATTGGCTTGACAATATAGAAATATATTTGCTGCACTTGCTTACCAGCACTCTTATTATTATTCTTTATTCTCCTTTGCCTCCATTTGTCAGCCGTGGGTCATTGAAAATTACAGTGAATGCTCAAAAACCTCATCTGTTGCTACTTAGCATTCCTGTCACAGACACAATAAGTCATATTAGAGCAATACTCACACTTTTCCTATCCACACCATTTCAGCCAGCAGTCGACTGAGTGGACAGACAGCTTATGACATCTCCCTGACATGTAGGCGCTCCCATAATGCTCTAGTGCTGTACTCATTTAATTGTACTGTCACTCATGGACGACTGAATGAGGAGATTGAATGGTGGAGTGTGGGTGGGACCCCGGGGGTTATGTACCGGAACGTATATTAATGTCTGGGAAGGATTTTATTACCTTCCTCGTATAATTTAGAGAGTGGGATATTAGCAGCCCTTAATGTATATTTGAGCCAACTTAAGTATTAAAGCCAGCGCCGTAAGAGGAGTCAATATGCATACTCTAGGACGTTAATGTGCCTGTTCTGAACCCTTTACAATGCCAAGTGCATATGTTTGGCGTTAAGAGAGAAGGTTTGTTGGTTTGAATGCCATTTAATTTTTTTTTACATTTGTGTTTAAGTCAGTGACACCTAAAAATCATTATGAGCATTTCTAGTTTTAATGACTGGGATACATTTCATCTAAAAATCTGTTGCTTTTTAGGTAACTACAGACCTCAAGTCCAAGTGCACAGACACTCACACAGGGACCTCTGCCTCTGCCCCACTTGCTGCTGGGATCATCGCTCTTGCACTAGAGGCTAAGTAGGTCCTTATCACTGCTCTTTCTGTCAGGACAGATATGATATTAATGTTTTTAGTATTTTTCTTTGTTACCTGCTATTCCCAATACACTACGCATTAATAGCCATTTCAAAGGGGAAAAAAGGTTAAACGTCCACAAACGCTGAACATTTCATTGTGTGTTTTATCTGACTTTTGTCAACAAAACTTTTTGAAGCCTGGTTTTTGAATCCTTGTTTCCTTTTATAACTGTTGGTGCTAATTAATTTACCCATTGATTAATTCAGTTTTACAAATAACTTTTTAACCCCACCGGCACTTTTGTGCTATTCATTTATAAACAACTCAATTTGATGTGAGCTCTAATCACTCTTATCCAGCCATGCAGCACTAATGTAGGGACATCCCAACTGTTTGGGACCAAGTAATTAGTCAAACACAGCAAGCTGCTGTATCGCAATTAACAGATTTTGTCTTGATATATTTTTTTAATCTAAAATCTATCTGATGAATGATGCACTTAGATTAGATAAGAGATTAAACGGATGTTCTTTTGAAATAAAAACTTCCGCTGACCTACTGTAACTATCATCCCAGTTATGTGCATTAGAGTAGAATGGATAATCACTTTACCTCACTTCAAACACTGACTGATTGTAGTATGCGACTCTCTCTCTCTTTTTGAGCAGTTGTAGTGCACACAGAGTTATTCTAAGGTTTGTATTTGATCTTGTGAACGATAAAACTTGTGTTGACACCACTTCAGAAAGTGCGTCAAGGTTTTTGACTTGTTTGCTCTGCTCTAGTAAAAACCTGACCTGGAGGGACATGCAACATCTGGTCGTGCGAACTTCTCAGCCGGCGCACCTGCTCGCCAGCGACTGGAGAAGCAATGGAGTCGGTCGTAAAGGTACAAGTCATCTCTGTAGGAGTTCTTTACATCAAAGGGAAATGTGTATGCTTCATGCACCTGTCATACAGATTGTTATTACAAAAGTTTTTGATGATAAAGATACATCAAAACCTTTACACAATATGCCTTAAATTTAAAATAATCACAGTTGAAATTAACTGAAATGACTAAATATGGATACTTTTTCATTGCACTAGTGAGTTTTTGTTGGTAGCAGATGAGTTATAGCCCTTTCTGGTTCTGTTGAAAGGAATATTTGAGTTTCACTCTGGCTTTTTCCCTGTTTCCTGCAGTCAGTCATTCGTATGGATATGGTCTGTTGGATGCTGGGGCCATTGTAGCGATGGCAAAGACATGGACTAATGTGGGGCCCCAGAGGAAATGTGTGTTCACCGTCCTTGCAGAACCCAGGTTAGTGTACAGAATGAATTAAAGAACAAAGAAAAGTCCACTATAAAATGAATGCTTACTATTTTGAATCAATGCACCTGTTAATCACCCCTGAAGATAAAATGTTTGAAAAGCGTATTGTGAATGCAAAACTGTGACAAAATCGGCCCACTATGTACAGTCCGCATCGCAAAAAGACTTGAGACCATGAGACGTGATTGGCCGTGCATTGGTTGTCCACCCTGAATGAGAATTAGGTATTTGCATTTAGGTAATTAGGTAAATATCATTTGGTACATGTCAGCTTCCTCTTTTCATGGTTTGAAAAGCATGTTCTCCAGCTTTAATTTAAGTAAAATCCAGTTTTCCTTTTGTTATTTTTCTTTTTTTTTCTTTTTTTACCCACTATTATCTGTGCTATTCTGCCAAAAAAACATTTGGTCTCTTTTTTGAATAAATCAACATCTCAAAGAGAAAGTTCCATCTCTTTCCCTCTGATTGTCTTGTACAGCTGCAGTCTGATTCTTGTGCGCGACTTGTCATGCTTCACTGCAGTGATGTATGGTCCCCATCTTTCTTTGGCAGTAGATATTGTACATGTGCATAGCATTTTCAATTTAGGAAGAATGATTGTTATAAACAGAGAAATAACAGTTTGTCAATTCAAGGCTCTATATTTCCCCCTGTCACTTTTATTTCTGAGTTTTGAGCTGAAAGGAGTTTGACATCTCCTCTTCATTATGCAGTCTGTCACTTCCCTCTTGGAGCCTGTGTCTCTTTCAGCCCAGTGCAGAGATGCTCAGAGCAGATGGTTCAGGCCTCTGGGAGCAGCAGTCAGGCAGGTTATTCAATTTACATTTTAGGTCTTTAGCCAACTCACTTATCCGGTGTGACGAGAAATAAATAACCAGTTCTTTTCTTTCAGCTGCAAATCTCAGTTGGCATATTCACTTAACGAGTGCCTGACTGTCAAAAGATATACATTTTGCTTTCACTTGGACATTTAGAACGAATTTACAAAATGATAATTTCACTAAAATCTAATGGTAATAAAACAAGGAAGTGATTATTATGAAATCATAGTTAAGAATATGATCAAGAAATTAAAACTAAAACCATCAATTTTTTTAATTCAGTTTTTATTCATACCTCCTACCTCCATATGTCCTTAATACATTACTATTATTTTGTTACATATTGAGCTACTTCATTTCCTATATGACAATGAGGGCTTTCTGTCTTATTCATAGACATTTATGTGTTTATATTTGTCTACAAACCTTGAGCACAAAAACCATTGTTACATAATGGATACACAGAATGGGCTGCTATTGTACAAGGACACGCAGAATGAACTACTGCTTTCTTTGTTGAATGCTCTCCTCCCTTTCCTGTTATCCCCCCATTGTCCATCTCTGACCAGTTTTAACACTTTTGTTTTCATTGTTTTAAAAACGTTGACCATTATAAAGTGAAACACAAGTAAATAATGGACACACCTTAGTCGGCTACTATGCAAATTTTAGTCTAAATCACTCCTACATTTTTGTCTGTTTCAGTGCCTCAGTTGTTAACTTGCATTGATAAATCATTCTTTGAGGCATTGTGTGCACAATTCCTTTTTCACCTACTATCCATGGGTCTCAGAATTATGAAGTATTAGGACCCCTGCCATAGCAATTGACAATTTACAATCTTTTTAATAGTGAATAGTCCCCAAAATATTACCTACTACAAGAAGCTGAAACACATGAATATGGGCTCCTATTATAAATCTAAACATGCAAATGTGCAAGCATTTCCACTCATTTTCATTATAATGTGTGATTGTACTAACATGCTCAGTCTAAATTGGGCTTTTGTTTACAGAGAAGGACAACTAGATAATTTACTTTTTAAATGGATCATGAAATATTTATTTCTACCCAGAGAGACAGCACAACGATGATATTAAGTCTTGTCTATAATTTGGGCGCCTCACTGTCGCTAAATCCCTCGCTTTCCTCCAACTCTGAATTGTTGTGGTTATATGTAATCTCCTAAGCCGATTTGAAATGGGGTGTTGAAAATAGATGGGTGCTTTTTGTTTGTGGAGGACAAGTGTGCTCCAGGTTTGGCAATTGGCACTAATCCTTCAGGGCTGCAGACTCGACTCCCTTTACCTTTTTGGACACAGGAGAATGGCAAAATGTCACTCCGCTGTTGTCTGAAACCTGTGTTGTATTATTCTGCACTTATGAATTCACTAATGATTTTAGGCATGGTAAAAGCCAAAGTTAAATCTGTCAATAGGACCACACGACGTGGGAGTGAAGACATTTCGTGTTATAGACATTTTTGAACTGAAGCGGCGTGGATGAGCAGCGAAACGTCTTCACTCCTACAACATTTTGTCCAGTTGACAGATTTAACTTTGGCTTTTACAATGGATCAGACCTGGGCGACTGAGGGATTACACGGACATTTCAGGCATGGCTCATTCACCAACACAGACATCGATAATCTGCTCTCTCATCATCATACACTACTTTATTCTGTTTGCTTGACAGAAATATTGGAGGTCATTTATCGATAAACAAGAGCGTGGATGCCTGCTTCGGCTCAGACGCTCATGTAAAGTCCCTCGAGCATGTTCAGGCTCGGCTCACTTTGTCCTACAACAGAAGGGGAAACCTTGCTATTCACCTCATCAGTCCCACTGGTACCCGCTCCACCCTCCTCCATCCAAGGTATAATCATCTGCTATTACACTGCCGATCAACTAAAGCACAACAATGAGAAGAATTGAGATTGATGTTGTTTGGTATTGCAGACCTCATGACTACTCTTCAGAGGGCTTCAACGATTGGGCTTTCATGACCACGCACTCCTGGGATGAAGACCCCACGGGTGTGTGGACTCTGGAAATAGAAAATGTTGCAGGGGCAAGCGACTACGGTAAAGCATAAATTAACTTGTACTGTTATAACTGATACCTGCAAGAAAACAAAATTATGTTTTATTAAATGTAATGTTATTTCATGATAGGCATTCACCTATTACAAATGAATAGCCAAATGACTGAACTTGAACACACAGATGTTATTATGTTATTATTGTGTGCCTAAAACTGAAAAGGCAAAAGAAAGATGTAGCCTTCTATTGTTATAGAGATCATATTTATGTTTATTAATCTTGTCATACAAGGAAAAGTCTAGTTAAGTTGTAAGTATGATCCTGTTTAAAATGAACTTTTTATGGCTCAAATTTAAGATGCAGTGTTATTTGTAATGCAATGTTCTCAAAATGTTACACCGCAACCCCATTATTAAGTCACCGCTAATGAAAACTCAGCTGGAAGCATACACCAGGATTTGAATTAACAACTTTTGAAACCATGTAAATTATGAACATCACTTTGTGGAAACTGTCATTGTGTCTATGGTGGAGGCACTTCACCTGCCTGGCCTCTAGAGTCAATGTGCTCTGTGTTAGTGAGCGATAGTGCTGGACAACAGATGAATATAAGCACAGATACACAATCTGATGTGTTTACAGGCATGTCCCTTGTTTAGTAATTAACATGATCAAACAAAGAAACATTTTGACACACATACACTTGGCAATAGTACACATTTATGCCAAAAATCACAATTCCATCCTCTTCAATTTCATCATTTAACAACAGGATCATGTTCTTCAGAACAGAAAAGAATAGGATGAACCTCAGACAGCATATCATGTAACAGTCACCTGTTACCATGTGAGAGTATAGAGTAGCACAAAAACACATTTAAAAATGTTTGCTCTCTGAAAAACAGTTCCTCATTTGTGCAGAAAGTCATACTTTAAGTGGAAATAATTACAATTTTGAGTGACTTAGGACCTGTGTACTTTTTCTATGTTAATCTTAAATGACACTGCAACATGTCTTGGATTGCTCTGTGCCTTTAGACTCCTTTTGTAAATTTCCATATAAAAATTGTGTCTGTTTTATTCAGGTACCCTGACACAGTTCATCTTGGTGCTGTATGGCACTGGTTCACCCTCCGATACCACGACAGAGAAGCCTCAGCCTGGAAGTGGCAGCTGTAAGACGTTGGACCTGAGGCAGATCTGCATCGGTAAGAGTCATCTCCTGCAGCGGCTAAAATTAGTAAAGTTACTGCCTCAGCCGCAGCAAGGGGCATAATCAGCACTGAGTCATTCTGTCAGGTGAGAGGATCCTCTGCTGCAGTTTGCCCTCTGCCTACTTGAGCAACACGTTCTGATTTATTTTATTTTGAAAACATTGATGACATAACTCACATTCAAAGCTCTGAATACACTTCTGTGTTTCTCATATTTATATTGGTTTCTAAATAATTCAGTTGAAGGTAAAGTCTGAAGGTATTTTGGACCATCTACTTTTCACTGTTACAGAGGAAGCCTGACCCCTACAGGCTGTCACTTGTATTTGCCTTTTAAACAGATCACCTGTGATCAGGTTTATTCTATCTAATAAACTGGAAATGTGCCTCTGTATTCATATTTGTGGGATTTCAGCTGATTTTAATCACCAACTCCATAATAATTCCTGTTTGGTTAATTGTACTCTATAATATGTATTAATTTGCATTATCCAAATAGTTTGAGTGAAACAGAAAAATGTATAGATCCTGATTAGTGCAAATTTCTGGTACTTAATTGGTTTAAAGTGACACAATAAAAGCAAAAGGGTTCATATAGAAGTTCTGGGGTATATTTGTCTGACCTTGAATCTAGTTTTGTTTTTGTTTTTTTCTGAAAGATGTCCAGTGGGTTGTGCTTCCAGCTTAAACCCTGTGCTTCATGTGTTACAGAGTGCAATGCAGGCTACTACCTCCATAAGCAGAGCTGTGTGAAACGGTGTCCTGCAGGCTACGCTGTGGGCTCCCAGCCTTTAAACTACACAGTGGGAAACTTTGTGGACCCTGCATTGGTGCAGGCCTGTCTGCCCTGCCCACAGCCATGCATCACCTGCAGCAGCCTCAGCCCAGGTGCATGCACTTCCTGTCCCCCACACAGTTACCTGGAGAACAACCCAGGCACCTGCCTGCACCTCAACCAGATCCTGAGAGAGACTCCTGGAAGCTTCATGGTGGATGGCCAGGGGGAGCGCAACCTAGAGCTGGAGATGGGCTCTCGTCTGCCCATCACCATCGCAGTGCTCAGCTGCGTGGCCATTATCGCAACCTTCGCTGGGGTCTTTCTGCTGTTGCAAATCCGCTCAGGCGCTCTCCTCAAACTGCCCTCCCTAGAGGCTGGCTCTCGACTTGGAGCAAACTTCAGCCTGGGGGGTAACAGAGTGGTCTCATATAGGGGCATCCCAACTGTGTGGGGAGATGATGGGGCAAATACAGACTCAGAAAATGAAGAATTTGACGTCCAAAATGAGAGGACTGCCTTTATCAAAACACAAAGTGCCCTTTAAATTCCCTCATGCTTTTAAACCCTGGGCCCCATGTGTCAGATAAGTTTAGGCTTTGATGCAGTCTCCTCACAGCTGTCTCTGTTTGATTTTATCTCTCCTCCTCCGGTCTTCTGTCTCGGCAGACTTCACGATCCCACTTGTTTCCTCTGTCTCTGAGCGCTGGATGTGGCCGTTCAGTCTCTCCACACTTGGGCGACTTTCTATTAAAGGCGCTCTCTCCTCTGGCCCTTGATTACTAACAGTCTGTCTGTCCAGCTTCACCCTTCTTTGTTATTCCAAACAAATGATGATTGTTTGCTGCTCCCAGTCTCAGTGCAGTAGCCAGACGAGATTGCTGTAAATGTGTTAAAATGAGTGTGCAACTTTAGCTTAAAACAGTATTTTCACATCTGGTAGGTCACCTCAGTTTCACGGAACGTTTGATAAAATCTCAAATGCTGTTTAGCAGAACTCTGCTTTCTGTTTGGAGAGCACAGTTTCTCTCAAGTGAATTCTATAGTCATTGTAAGTGCTTGAAAAGTATGACACACATATTGGCAAACGTAATGGATTGTAATCACAAGGCAACAAGACAGTCTGTCTGAGAGCTTTCTGTCCTCTGTTCTCATTGTCAGATGCTAATTGCTCTTGTGCACAGAAAAAAAACTGGTTACTTTTTAATCCATATTATTCAAGGTGCGTTGGGGATGGATTTAGCTCTTCTATTTTACAAACATATGAAATACCCATCTCGGCTCTAGCAGAACAAACTATGAGTCACACCATCATTGCCTCCCAAACAATTAGAGATTCAGAGTCCTTCCAACACGAGCTTCAATCGAGCCTCATAGCAATGTTGCATTTGTCAGTATTCTTGTATTAAGAACTGGCTCAAGCCTCTGCTTCTCTGTGCTTTCCTCCTGTTACATCCTCTCCTCATATTCAAATATTTATTATTTAGAAATCGGTTCACCCAAGCACCACCTCATCATCATTTCGACACCTCACATCTTCAATTTAAATTTCAGACCATTGCTTCACTTGCCAATTAATTATACTCACAGTGCTGCTATGACTATTTATTCAAATAGATTATACCTTTTGGAAAATTTACTTTTCAGCGCATTTTTCTTTTTGTGTAGTTTTGATGTAAAACATGCATCACACAATTTCATCCAGTATAGCCTTTTAGAGCGGTCGGATTTCTCGTCTTATGTTTTTTTTCATTTTCACTACAGGAATGGTTGTAGCTTTCTGAGAGAGGTTGTCATGGTGATGATGTGCTTACTAAAAAGCAGCTGCTCACCCTTTTATCTACCTCTCATATAATCGTTCAGCAAAGTTTCATATGCAGTTTTAAAACAGAGATTATGGCCATATTTTACCTAAATCAAATTTACAATAGGTTACATGGTTACATACATGAACTAGTATTCTGTATTCTGCTATTGTGACCTCTAGGGCATTGATTCTTAATTATTGAGCCGGGCCCAAAGTAGGGCCGCAAGCACCACCAGAAATGTATAATACACATAATGAGATTTGGGCCCCAGGTTGCTTTCTACAGAAAGTTGGGTCTTGAGGTCAATAAGTTTAAGAACTCCTTCACTAGCGGTTTTAATTTGGACAATTGTCTTGGCTTTGGGCAGCAAACATTACATGTCACCTTTTGTTTGTCCTCGCATCATGCAAGCAGCATAATCAATCTGTTGTTTTTAATTTTCTCAGACAATCAAAATTTCTTTGTTGTTTTTAGTTTGGATGAAGACAGGCGCAATCTTGTGGTGGGAAGCGTTTAGTGCTCATGATTTTCTTAATATGCAGAGACGGATGTGATTTAAATTACAAAGTGCGGTCACACACAAAAAAAAAACATTGCAAGATATGAAGTAAAGCATCTTTCAAATTCCTTTTCCTAAAAGGAACCAGATAATTTTTAACACTGCTTCTAGCCAGGAGACTTAATTAATCTCTGATGACCTGTGCAGGTGTAACACGTGTGGCTTACCTTTTTTCTTTTTTTTCCCCCCCAAGTTGCAAAAGCAACGTTCAAAAAACTGCTTTTTAGAAAGAATCTGTTTAGTGATGTCCTGGGGCTGTGTGTAGTAAGACATTAGTGCTGCTGCTTTTTAGGCAGTGATTAGCTCTGGTTAAAAGTGGTGCTAATTTAAAAATGTAATACCCACAGAATCACATCCAGCTTGCAGAGTAAACAACAGATAGGTTGGCCAATGCAGCCTCAAATTGCTTCCATAAATAACTTTATATCCTTTTAAGCTGACTTTTTACCATCTATAATGTTGCACTTTGCATCATCTAGTCCAGAGTAACTGTAAAATGCTGAGTTTTGTCTGCATTAGGAATCTTCCTTTTGAAATGTCAACAAGTATCTCTTCCAGAAAGAATGAATGAAAAATACTGGGTGTTCCTTCAAAAATAATTCCTCATAGCAAGTTCATTCAATTATTTTTATTTTCTGTAATTTGATGTTGCAATAACTTTATCTTTGATATAAAGAGTTTAGTCCTTTCAGCCTGTCCCGTAAGGAGGCAACATTGGTGACAAAAAAACAAAACTAAACACTAAAATAGTTAAATAACTGCTAGAAAGTATAGAAAGTATTTCAATGTGTAAGGTAGACACACCTGTACAATCCATTCCTGCTGAAAGCATTGCTCTTTCATGTGAAGAATGCTGCCTTAGGATGTAGTGACTGAACAGGAGCAATATCTTTGGCCTAACCAAAGACAATCACATTATTGCTGTGTAGTTTTGAGACACTTTGAGCTTCTTTTGCTGATTGCATCACTTTGATTTTGTCCCTGTCATTCCTGCCTTGATGGAGATCTGCAGAGACACCCCCTTGAGCATTTGTGGAGCGGGGCGTGAATGTATGTCATTTACATCAACTAAAGGGCTGAATCTGATCACTGCACCCATGGGTGCACATTTTGAATATAAGAAACACTTTGGGGGCGGGTTGTCTCGAGTGCAGCCCTGGACGACTCATTGGTTCTCCTGCTGGCCTGCGGCTGCACACAGTACCTTACAGATGTGTGACCTATTAATGTACATGACAATGACTATCTTAAGTGAGACAAAACTCTAAAATAAGGCCTATTTTTGTACTATATGAATGGTGCAGTGTAATTTTCTTGTAATTTAAAGGTTTTTTCTCTTGTTTTCCTCTTTTATTTAATTGATGTCAATTATAGATTCTACTAAAATAAAGATCTATGCAAATTTCAATGTGTTTCTCATTAAAAACAAAGTAACTTGTGTCTGTCAAAATGACATTATGAACAATGTAATATAGAAGTATTTTTTTCTGTTTAAATATTGCATCATCTTTGTGAAATATTTGGGGAAAGTGAAAACTCATAATTTCTGTGAACAGTAAACAGATTACCACAAATGACAGGATCCCCACCGCTAAATGAAACGGATATTAATTTCAATCAGACAAATGTCTTGAATTAGGTTTAATATTGTTTGTTTGAATGCTTTACATGTTTGTCTGAATGCGTGATACCACCAAATTTCACTGAAATATAATGCACATTGTGGTAATGTCAACATTACTTACAATCAGATCTTGAACTCGTCAATCAAGCTGCAGTTTATACCTTTTGATCACACTTTAGAAACCACTGTGTTGGCAAACCACGTAGGCCTGAGTAGGTGACCCAACTTTGAAATCAGGTTTGAAGTCAGGTTATTTTGTGTGACATCACCAAACTTGGTTAGTTTGAATATCAAAATAAAATGGGTATACAGAATGCAGTTGAAAGTAGTTTGCATATGCTCTATAAAAAAAAAAAACAAGTACTTTTTTCACTCAATCTGACATGAAATCAGACTAAACTTCACCAAAATTATTTCTATTTGTTAAAAGCCAAAATAACGAAAGAAGGATTTTTTTTTTTTTATACAATGTTTCATTGCTTTCTTCAAAGACAGAAGTTCATTAGTATTTGGTATCATTGCCTTTAAACTGAATGACTTGGGTCAAATGTTTTGAATATCCTCCCACAAGCTTCTCACAATAGTTGGCAGGGATTTTGGCCCTTTCCTCTTGACAGATCCGGTGTCACTGAGCCAAGTTTGTTGGCCGCCTTGCTCGCACATGCCTTTTCAGGTATGCCCATACATTTTCAGTAGGATTGAGATATCAGGGCTTTGTGATGGCTTAACCAAAAGATTGACTTTGTTATCTTTAAGCTACTTTGTAACCAGTTTGACAATATGCTTCAGGTCATTGTCCATATGGAAGACCCATTTGTACCTAAACTTTAACTTCCTTTCTGATGTCTTGAGATGTTGCTTCAGTATTTCCAGATATATTTTGTGAAGTGATGCTGCAACCCTGTATTTTACACTTGAGATGGTGTTCTCAGGCTTGCAAGCTTCCCCCTTTTTCTTCCAAACGTAACGATGCTCATTATGGCCAATCAGTTCAATTTTAGTTTCCTTAGATCTCAGGACATGCCTCCAAAAATGAAGGTCTTTGTCCCTGTGTGCATTTGCAAACTGTAATCTGGCTTTTTTATGTTTCTTTTGGAGTAATGACTTCTTCCTGTAGAGTGGCCTTTTAGCCCATGTCGGTACAGTACTTGTTTCAGTGTGGATAATGACACGCTCTTACCAGATTCAGTGAGCATCTTCACAAGGTCTTTTGCTTTTGCTCTTGAGTTCATATGCACATTTCTGACCAAAGTACCTTCTCTGGCACACAGAACCAGTCTCCCTCCTCAGTGGCATCTGGAAATTGCACCCAAGAATGAACCAGACATGTGCAAGTCCACAATTCTCTTGCTGATATCTTGTCTGATTTTTTTTTTACTTTCCCATGATGTTACACAAAGAAGCAGTGTGTTTCTGGTGTGCCTTCAAATACAGGCACCGGTGAGCTTCCAAACTCTGACTTTGACGAAAGTAATGACAATTTGTCTTAAAAAATCCTTCTCTCATTATTCTGGCATTTAGGAAATATAAATAATTTTGGTAATCCTAATTGACCTAAAATGGGAAAGGTTTAGTAGTTAGAGAAGCTAGAATTAGTTGGAGAAAAGCCTATGTCTCTTCTGTAGTGTATGTAAACTTCTGGTTTCACCTGTAGCTCTTCACAACAGACAATTATTAGCAGTTGGTGTCTGCACAGACCAAAATATCTTGTTGGTTTCGGCTGTTCTGAGCGTTTAAAATGTCTAATGACTGCAGTTTGATGGTGTCTAACTAATGTCATTCAGCTGAAAGTTTCCACCAAACATCAACTCCACACTTGTGAGCACAACTAATGAAGTGAGACTTGGTTCAAGCTGTGTTTACCAAAGACAAGTTACAAATGGAATCACATTTTCTACACTCTGATCTACACACTGATAGCACACAAATGACTGTTAGCATCTCATTTGAACAGTATAGTGCTTCAGTTTTTAACAAAGGAAGTGGCATGAACAAAAAGTGTGTGATAATACATTGTCTGGCTGTGAACTGTTAATGCAAATCTAACACCATTTTCAAGGAAACAGACATTTGAATGTGTCAGTGCTGTGAGGAAATGTGAGTTTAGTCATCAGTAATTGATGAAACACTTCTAGTTTTAGTCAAGATAAATTATATAACTGAGAAACAGACATTTCTCCACATTAAGTTAAAAAAAAGAGGAATACATGCACTTAAAGTAGGAATATTATATACTTTTCTGTTCAGTGTCCTAACTGTTCCAAATAGTAATTAAAATAAAAAGGAAGTGTCGTCTTTATGTGCAAGACAAAAAAAAAAAAGGTAACACACAAGGAAGTAGCCTCTGACCACTCTTCAAAAGGAAGTGAGATATTGTCTGTATAAAACTCTGCCAGTGAGCACTCACCCTGACACCTTTTAGACCAGTTTGTTTTAGTAAGGTATCCTAGTTTTTCTAAGCCTTTAACTGAGTGCAGAGTGCTTAAGGATGGGTTTTGGGGAGGACCTGCGATGTCCCCAGGCTCACACGGCTTTACTGCGTCTGCTGGACTCTGAGCTGCGCCTGATGGAGGTCATGAAGAAGTGGATGGGGCAGAGAGCTAAGAGTGAGCGGGACTTCTCTGCTCAGCTCCACCATATGGCTGTGCTGGTAGAGCGACTGGATAAACCTCAATCTGGACCTGGGGTGGAACACATCAGCCAACTAAATAAGGTCAGAAACACATGTTAATATAGAGATTTTGTATATGTGCTATAAATTAAATGATGATAAACCATTTGGCCATAACAACTGACAGGTGAGCAACACACATCCTCTCCCCATGGCCGTTTTTTAAGAGTGAAATCTGATTAAGTGATAGAATTTGAATACATTTGCCACTGGAGTCGGGCTACTCAAAATGTACTAGAGCATCTTCAAAACAGTAACCCTCGAGGGGCATGTCTTCATCTGCCAAATGAAAAAGTATAATACAGTGACAGAACAGTGGTGACACAGTGGCAGTCGAGGATGGGAGTTGTGACTGTAGCTTTAACTTTAAACAACGCCTGTATCAAGAACATGATGTGGGCTGAATATTGAAGTGACTCTCTGACCATGATAAACCCACTAATAAATAACTACACGATTTACAACCTTCATAAACTCATTACCAAAGCATTCTTCACAGTTCAGATCCAGAGGCTGAAAAATAAAGCAGTTTTAAATAATACATCTTCAAAACATGGTTACTATTTTAAAATGTAATTCGAATTGTTAATATGTTTTGAAGCTATGTGCTCACTTCAAAGAAACCCAATACATTTTTGATGATTAATGAAAGCTCATCAGTTCTTTTTCCGTCTTTGTGTGGAAGAGACCCTGTGCCTTTAAGCTGAATGCTGTTGTATGTTGTGTATTTTATTTGTGTAGTCTTGGGAGTTGGTGGTTGCTCACACAGAGAGCCTCAGTCAGCTGATGAAGAAGCGCTCTGAGGACCTCCAGGATGGTCCCATCAGTAAACTGACCCTACTCATACGGGACAAACAACAGCTCCGCAAAAACTATGCTGAGCAGTGGAGCACCCTGAGACAAGAGCTCACGAAGGTAACCACAGTCTCACTGCAAACCTCTATGAATATTGCGTTCATTTCCAACTATGGCAGCCCAACATAATATATTTTTTCATATGTAGGCTCTTAAAATAAACACTTACGCAAACCTTCTGTATAAACATATCAAAATATTCTCTTCCCTATTGGACTTTCCCATTTTTTGTCACCAAAGCGTGAGCAGTGAGTCAATTTTCATTGAACATCGGGTTGCTACACTACACCACTTCCTATTTATCCATAGTTGCATAAGCTATTGTAATATTTTATACATGGTCGTATGTATGTATGGAAACATACTAAACAACTTTCCGTAGCGCACTACTATCTATCCATTTATGGTGTTTCATAATGGATAATCTATTAATACAAGCTGTAGTTTTAAACAGGATTTTAGACAGGATTTAGTAAAATAATAGTATCCAAGTGAGCACAAATTCTTGAAAACTGCAAAACCAATTTATTATACTTGTCTGTATTTATAAATAGAGTTAACACGATTGTTCACACCCTGTCAGACCTTCCATGCAGTTTAAAAATGTCTAATTTGCACCTCATTGGTACTAACTTTAAATTATCGAATGTGGGAAGGTCTCACATTATCAACATAGTTTGTGTTGGCTTAACTTTCAGACACACAAAAGAAACAGATACTGAAGAAAAAAGGATTGGTACCTGTTTTATCTTCCACTTCCTCTTTTGCAAACTTTCACTATAAACACGATGAAAGAGCAGTTGACAGGTGCTGTTTGACAGGTGCTGATCATAGGAACAGGACTGAATATTCTGCACTCATTGTGCAGTCAGTATTTGCCTCATACTGTTTTTATGACTCAATTACCTCGCCCTAATGATGGGTTCATTTTCAAAGACCCATATTGGAGCATGTGGTGCATCGTTTGTTTTGTGGAATAAATCATACTTTACTGTGATGACTGAACAATAGACTGGTGAAAACAAAACCCAGTTATTTTTTGTTGTCTGAAAGTTAACGTCCACTTCCTGCATCTTGCCTGTTTAAACCACAGTAAGTATGCCTTGGTTACATAGCTAACACTTTTCAAAGAAAATGTACACCAAACATTTTTTATCAAAGCATTATTGATGGGTTTTAGCTTCCTTATGATGTTTTGAGGACTTTTCATCATTGAAAAGATTTTTTTCATTCAAAAGATATTTTGTTTTAAATTGCCAGTTGCTATGGCAACTTTCTTGTTCTCATCACTCTGTAAGCCATTGATAGTTAGGATTATGGTTAATTAAAGCAGATTTCCAGCATCAGATTCCAGGGAGATAGAAAGTTAACAGAACTTTTGGAGACAGTTACATTTAATGCCATTCTGTGGAGCATTTCAAGCAAAGTAATAACATCCTACAGGCCATGTTAAGAGTCGGGTCTGCATAAACTATATATGCATGTGTTAGCTTTTTCTCAGAAGGCCAGCCAAAAACAGAAGACGAGAGTCAGGAAGATTCACAATTCAGTCTCTTTATTTGCAGATGTAGTTTTCAGGTCAAAACACAACATCTTTCTCCTTTCTCCTGCCTTACAGTCAGCATACATCCCACTTGAATACCCCTTAACATACGTCATAGTTATCTTCTGATAAGATATAAATATATGTTATCTGGGTTCATTGAAGACATATGTACAGAAAAACACATTCAAAGGTCATATGCATCATCACTAAAATGTACAGATTCTGCAAAAACCTATATTTTTCATGTAATGTTATCAGGTTCAAGATGGGCAAGGTGCGAACAACCAGGCATCTTATCTGATCTTAGCACAGAACTTATACATGAAGTTCAGAGCACCTGCTGACTCACACATAGTAAGTAGGTTAAAACACACATAGGCATAAAGCCATGATTTATTAGGTTACATGAAGTCATAATTTCACAATCTCCCCCTTTTGATCACACATGCTTTAGTGGAAAACATCCACAATACATGTTTGGCTGAAATCTTGCAGGATGTGTTAGTTCCAAATACTGTTGTTTTGGAGAGTTATGGCATAATATTTCAGATTTAAAGTGGTAATCTTTGGGGGATGTGTGTTTCAGGTGACTCAAACAGAGCTGGACAGGCTGAAGAACAACTACAGGCAGGCAGTCAAAGAGACGGCCCAGGCCAAAAGAAAATATCAGGAAGCCAACAAAGGTGACTTCCTGTGTGTGTGTGTGTGTGTGTGTGTGTGTGTGTGTGTGTGTGTGTGTGTGTGTGTGGGTGTGTGTGTGTGTGTGTGTGCGTGCGTGCGTGTGTGTGTGCGTGCGTGCGTGCGTGCGTCTGTGCATGTGTGCCTGTGCATGTGGCGTGTGTTATGGGGACAAAAATTAGGTCCTCGTGACATAAATCTTTTATTATTGCATCAACAGATATAAGGTTCTTCGTTTAGGCAAGTAGTAACTATGGTTTAGGTTATGATCAGTCTCCAGGAAATAAATGTACGTCAATGTAATGTCCCCAAAAATCCAACATTATGTGTGTTCAGAGCGAGAGCAGGAAAAGGCCAGAGAGCGGTACGTGAAGGCGTTAGTCAAACTCTACGACCTCCACAACGACTACGTGCTGTCGGTCCAGGCTGCACAGGTTTACCATCAGCAGCACTACAGCCACATTCAGCCGGCTCTCCTTCGAGCGCTCCAGACGCTGCAGCAGGAGATGGTGCTCATACTGTAAGACACAACAAATACATTTTAATAGTGCATTGTGTGACTTGCTTGATTTTCATGGGACTTGCTACATGCTTGATTTTCAGGGGTTTCAGCTTCCTGTTATATGCAACAGTTTTTCCCTGTTAAAAAGATCTAAGATCTTGTTAATCGTTTTGGCAACTGTTCTACTTTTTCATAATTGTGAAATCCATGTGGATTGCTTTTCTGAAATGTTTATTCATATATTCAATTACAGGTTTTTATTGGTCAAAATTATCTTTTCTTATCGGAAAAAACATGGATTTTTACTATGAGCAGGGACGCATCTCCACAGATCTGATCAGTAACATAGCCTAAAGATGTCACCTGCTTGTCTCCATGGATAAATAGCGAGTAATCTAAACAGTGGAACAATCTCCAGGGACATGTGGAGGTGGCAGACCCAGAAAAGTAAAGTGCAAAGTGCACCTTTAAACTGTAGGTTCAAATAGGAGTTTAGTTTATTGGTCCTGAATGTCAGTTACCCTTTGTTTACAAACAGCATTTAGTTCCTTCATTAACGTTGCATAACGTTGCATTATTCTTCCTCTTACCTCTTTCCTAGTTTTATTTGGTTCAGTGAGATCCTATAGCAGGTGTAGTATACTGGTGAATTTATGCTTGAAAAGCTGTTTGAAGTAAGTGCGGACACCTTTGGCTCATTAACCATTTAATGATATAAATGTGGCAGTTGGCCAGAATGTAGCGCCACTAACGACAATATGGGTTTTTCTATCCCCGCTCTAACCATGACTGCTCCATCTGTTTTGGAGGCAGTTGAATTATATTTGATGTTTTCTTTTTATTTGGGATTGCATGCCAGTTGCACAGTGATTTAGCAGGTGTCAAAACAGTCACCTTCTGTCACTGAAAGAGTCAGCAGAGTGAAGTGCTTAACTCAGAACAAAACAACTGTTTTAGCCAGTTTCAACCACTGGAGAACACTTAACCCACTATGCCATTGTTCAAACACAGGGTTAGTAGTTCATATTATATTATTATTATTATTAATAATAATAATAATAATAATAATAATAATAATAATAATAATAATAATAATAATAATAATAATAATAATAATAATAATAATAATAATAATAATAATAATAATAATAATAATAATAATAATAATAATAATAATAATAATATAATAATAATAATATAATGCTAATAATAATAATAATAATAATAATAATAATAATAATAATATAAATAAAGAAATAAACAATGATGATGATAATAATGATGATGATAATAATGATGATAATAATGAATAAGAATAAGAATCATGCCTTACACTTGTAATGAGCTTTAGGTTTGAGAGGTTTACTGAAACAACTGCCCTGGGGCAGACTGTTAGAAGTAAGGCTACCCATCTGCACCATCAGCCCCTCCAAACTACCACCCACCACTCACACACATAGATGTGACTAAATGTTTGTTACCAGATTATTAAACTGCATTTGTGGCACCAAAATATCCAGTTTTGCTTGTCCTTGAAATACATTCCATTTTTTGTGAAGCAAAACGGCTAAAAGCCCTTTTTAGCAACTCAGCTCTGGCCAGTCCTTAGTCATATACAGTCATGTGATCTTGTATTCAATGGATGGAAATCAGCCTTTGGCTATAATCAGGGCGTTTACATTCATGTTGAATCATGTCTGTTCAATATCATGCACTGTCCCAGTCATATGAATGAATGAATAAATAAATAAATAAATAAATAAATAAATGAATAAATAAATAAAATATGAAATGTTCCCGTATCAATGATTAACAAGCAAGTGAGATATTAAGTAGTAGTCAATTAAGTAGTTCCTTATAAATACAGAATTGTTCTCTTTTAACAGGTAGTGTTGGCCGACCTGCTTTTTCATAGAGTATCTCACCTGTTATGAAACAAAGAGCTGAATGAAACAGTGAATCTTAAGGTTTCAAACTAGAGGCTGAAGTCTGCATGTATATTATACCACTATAACCTACTACAGAAAGAAAGGTGTGTTTGAACAATTTCTTTTCTGTAATTTAATCATATACAAGATTTGTTTCTGTAATAAAATGATGATTTTGGATATGTTTTCATGAAGCCCAAAATTGACCATTTAGTGTATGAAGATTTGTACTTAAATGTACATTTTTATTTATTTTTTTTCATCATATACTTGAAATGTTATTGCTTTGTCTGGAATGTTCCATAATATGGCGACCAACTTATCCATCTCCATGGAGGCAAGCAGGTGGTGGCACCAGGCTAAGTTACAAGTCACTGTGTCACTCCACTCTGTGGAGAGGCGGCCCACAATTTTGAGCTGTAATAAATTAAATGCAAGGTAGTTAAGTTTAATGGAAACAAGTACGTAGCAGACCTTCCATCAGAAAAGTTACACAGTGTACCTTTAATCATGAATTTTCAAATCACCAGTAACAGCACACATTGATTTTTCCTATTGTTTGAATGTCCTCAACCTTCCTAAAAGTGAGAAACTAAAGGGCTGTTTGATGATTTGTGTTTGCCCTTGAGTTCAGGACTTGTCATTTTGTTTAATTTGTGTGTTATCCTTGGCCTCTGATCCAGAAAGGAGATCCTACAGGAGTACTTTGACATCTCCACTCTGCTGCATCATGAAGTGGTGCGTATCCATAATGAGACGTCTTCTGCCCTAACAGCCATCAACCCTCACAGCGAGTACGAAAGCTTCATTCAACAAAACAGGTACAGCACAGATAGATTTGAAATATTCATTCAGTAATTTAATGTTTTATGTATATGAGACAATATCCGGTGATACAGCATCAATCACCAACGGTTCAATACACTGGAGTCTTATGTTGTACTGTACATAAATATAGTCATAGCCACTTCTTAAACATACAAGTAGATTTACAGGTTTAGATTTACACAGTATTGTATCTTATTGTCTCAACTCTATTAAGTTCTTAATAGTTACGTTAGTCTAGTGAAATAGTTAGATTTAAGCATTTTAATTGGTATTCATCTTTACTGTTGAATGCATATATCTTTTTTTCCTTTGCAACACTGGAATTTCCCCATTGTGGGACAAATAAAGGTTCTGTTATGTTTTCTTATTCTATGTTATTACCTCTTACCTATATTGTCTGATTAATGAAAGATTAAATTAAGGTACACAACCTCCTCTATGGCCCTTACATTGTTCTTTTACTAACCCCATATACTGTCTTTCCTTTTGGGCAGGTCTGTGGGGGAAGACCCAGCTAGTGCCGACTTTGATTACAGCCTCTTAGAAGAAAATGAGCACCTTAACTCAGCTGAGATAGAGCTGAATGACCTTACACTTGAGACCCTCCAACACAAGTCAGGCAGTTCAAAAATATTGTTTTTTTTTTTCCAAATCCTTTTCTTGTTTGCAGTTTATTGATCAGTGCTCAGATCTCTGCTGCTTTCAGGTTAACAGCCGTGGAGGAGGAATTAATGGACCTTGCTCGCTCTCTAGGCCCAAAACAGGCAACAGTGGAGCAGCTCGAGCAGGAGTTACGCACTGAGAGAGAAGGGGTTAAGAAAGGTCAAAGGTCAGCAACCAGTGGCTCATACTACCAGCTGCAATGACGCATTATGACAGCAAAGGACACATAATACAAAACATTGACTAGCGATGGTGGTCTTAATGTTATGCATTAAGCGTGAGTGAAACTGGAGTGAAACACAGCCATGTTAAATTGCTAATACTATTACAATTCCGGACGCAGCCTTGGGTTATAAATTTGAGTGATTTGTCAGTTATGGAGGTTGCTCATTATTGCACTTGGGCAATGGTGAGGTCATTTGAAGGAGCCAGAGGTTTAACTCTTGACAAAGTAGTTTCCAATGTCCCAAAGGGCAAGTGGGAACAGATGATTCATAGATAAGTTCTTAACTATACGCAAAGCCAATGTGGTGCAATAAAACAAAGGTTATGTTCTGCTTTTGACCAGGGCTAGATTATTTAATGAAAATGATTTTGTTACTCTAGAGACTTGGATTACTGCATCTGTTCTATGGCTATAGCTTACAAAAAGGACTATCAAAGTATTCTGATAAATCCACATGAATCCTTCCAACAGTTCAAGAACTTTATTTATTGATTTTGGTGTAGAGTTATATTCTGAATGTTGATATCAAATGTGCAATGACTTATGCAGTAAAGCGGAAACTGCGGTGATCTGCAAGGGAAGTATGCAGAATGTCTAAACAGTTAAAAATTAACATTCAAAGTGTCGTAATCTTTTGGGGTGTTTTTTGTATAAAAAGTGTAAGGGTAATAAAATATTAGTGAAGGCCAATGCCACTCTGTCTGCACAGGGTCTACCAGTTCAGCAAAAGCCATGCCCTGGAGGAGAGCCAGCAGCAGGTGTTTTTGTCTCAGGGGGTACGGGCCAAACTGGAGGTTCAGAGGCTGCTGCTCAAAGAGAAACTGGACCAGTTGGGCTCGCAGGACCCACCTTCTGCTCTGGAGCTCCACATGGTGTCCAGCTTCTCAAACACAAGCAAAGTTCGTCTAATACTCACAGTTCAAATCTGTCCATGTGAAGTGTGGAGTGGATTTAAAGTCTCATTATGAAATCACACATGGTCATTTTATAATGGAACAGTATTATTCACTGACAAATTGTTGCAGGGCAAGAATCAAGGTTCATACAGAGGAAAGGATGGACTCATAAGCAACTTAAGTGGCCTGTTTAAAACTAAAACTGGGGTATGTACG
Source organism: Periophthalmus modestus (assembly GCA_019594935.1). Lineage (NCBI taxonomy): Eukaryota > Metazoa > Chordata > Actinopteri > Gobiiformes > Gobiidae > Periophthalmus > Periophthalmus modestus. Next base: position 30,839,205 of record JAIEZT010001214.1, read on the forward strand.
TACTTTGCATTTTAATGGTGAAATATCAGAACAGAAATATTTAAAACTTTTTCTATCTCTCTCTTGTAGTGTGTTGTAATTTACACTGATTTGAGTGGCACACCAGATCTCTATTTGACACCACTTTTCCTATGCCGAGTAGTTTTATAGTTTCACAGACACACACTGCTTCACTGTTCCACCTCCTGGGTTTAACCGATGCATAAATCTGTTTTCAGACGTTAATTTTGAGCCTATTCTCTGCATGTCTCATTCCCCCTGTCTCTGAGGCTGCCTCTGCTCGTGTATGTGCGTCACAAACCCCATTAGGTCATCAGTTTGAGGGGGGCTGGTTCTGTAATCGTCTGACCTCAAGATCTCACTGCTAATCATTTATCACCACAACCAGCAGAGGGAGACACATAACCCTGTAGGTCTGGGTTCATTAACAATGTGCAATAGAGGGCACAATATGTAAGATTATGTCCACCTGCCTAGTCCTGCTTCATATGATACAAGCTAAGGCTAGACAAAAAGAAAAGTAGTTTGTCTCCAAAATTTGTTTCTCATGTTTGTCACCACTACGTTAAGACTACTGACTATATACTAAAAATGAGCAGCATTTTTAGTGATCCTACCATTCATCACAGTTGGATCATGTTATCATGTTAAATCAATATTTTTCTATGTGCCAGTCGCCGTCACCTATAGATGTAGACCGTCCTTTAGAGGAGCAGGTCTGGTATCACGGAGCCATCCCCAGACTCGAGGTCCAAGAGCTACTGCAGAATAACGGGGATTTTCTGGTGCGGAAAAGTCAAGAAAAGCCTGGTTACGTGCTGTCGGTGCAGTGGGACCAGTCCTGCAAGCATTTCCTCATTCAGGATGCAGATGTAAGTTAAGAAGAGAGATGAAAGAAAATTATTTTGAAGAAGTTGCACAGTTGTTTGCATCATCTGTTTGCAAAGCCATGCAGCACTCCCAGCAGTGTTTTAAAAGCTAAAGATTCTTCATTTTAAAATTATGGCGCTCCCAGGTTCCCCATATAATGCTATGAAATTCAAAAAGGAAAACAAAAGTTACCAATGGAACTCCTCTGTGTGTAGCTGCATTCAAACAGGTCAACAGGTCATGGTAAAAACCCTTTGAGATTAGAAATGTTTTGAATATTCTTTTATCTTGCTGAAAAATGCTAAAAATTACTAATTTGTGGAAAAATGCCAGCAGCTATGACTGAAATTCAAAACAGCACTCATGAATGTACAATGAGGCTGTGCCGAGTTTTTAAAAAGGAGAAAAAATATTGAAATGTTATTTTTGTCACTATAAATCTGCACAGGTCACACCTCATAAATATTTTTGTCCCGATGTTGATAATTGCGTTGTGGTGTAACCACTTCACTGTGTTTCAGAACATGTACCGTCTGGATGGTGAGAGTTTCCAGAGCATTCCCAAACTGATCCATCATTTTTTCTCCACTCGCCAACACATCACCAAGAAGTCCGAAATCGTGCTCAATAAACCTGTCAAGAAGGTGCAGCATCACTATGTCACAAATACACAATGCATTGATACAATATTGTTAATATTAATATTCTTTTCTATCAGGACAAATGGGTTTTAGATCACAATGACTTGATTCTGGGGCCACTTCTTGGGCGGGTGAGTTTGTCAGTGGTGGAAAGCTTGATACAATGTATAATCACAAAAATGTACTCAACACGTTGCGTTCTCATGGCATTTTACAATACTGAGCTGGAAGGAAATTATGATGAAATTATTCAACATAAATCCAACCTATTGCAGTAAAAGGAAATATGTCATGTTTAATTATTTTCATCACTAGAAGAAAGTTCACAGTGATGGAATTACTGTCTATGCAAACAGAACAGAGTAGAGTTTGTCTTTGACTAGAAAAAGGCACGTTGTACTCTTTCTTCAGGTTGTACATATTTAGTCTTTAAGTATTAAGAATGACTCAGAAAAAGCAATGCTTACTCACAGTTGCATCAGTTGCACAATCCTATTTTCACACAAGGTCAAATACAGTCACACGATGTTGCTATAAAGTTTCTCATTTGTAAACAGGGTAACTTTGGGGAGGTGTACAGAGGACAACTGTGTGCTGACAACACCCCTGTTGCAGTGAAATCCTGTAAAGAGAGTCTGGCTCCAGAGCAAAAGAACAAGTTTCTGATGGAGGCCAGGTCAGTAAATAATAATGCACATAATAATACTATGCCTTACACTATAATTTATCACAAATAGATAAGCAAAAATATATTCAATATTTATGCAATGTTTAATTTAACTGTGAACATCTTGCACACATCTTACATACACTGAGAAACTGAAATGTTGACCCTATAAAATATATTATAACAGCATTTTCCATGTAATTATTTTAAGTTGATCCAAAGCAATACATTTAGATTTTAAGAGGATCTCTGTAAGGTCTCTAAGGCTACTAATTTTATGCTACACCACATTTGGAGTAATTTGCTGTATTACATAATTGATTTTTTCTCTATATGCACTAGATCTGTGCCAGCTATTCCCTTTCTATTGAATAATACATTATTTTTCCGCACAATGTTCACATATAAAATTGAATAATTGTTTCTACAGAATCTTAAAGCAATACGACCATCCAAATATTGTGAAGCTGATCGGAGTGTGCACTCAGAGGCAGCCCATTTACATCATCATGGAGCTGGTTCCAGGTGAGTCAGTCTTATTCCCACAGATGATTATTATGTCTTAAATCTGAACCAGCGTGTCCCAGTGCAAGTCATATTTATCTCCCAATATTGTGTATGTGTCTTTTCTCAAGGGGGAGATTTCCTCTCCTTCTTGCGCAATGAGGGTCTGAATCTCAGGCCCAAAATGCTGATTAAAATGACGGAAAACGTAGCATCTGGAATGGAGTACCTGGAGAGCAAGAAGTGCATACACAGGTTGGACTACTAATTAGGACTGCAACCAACAATTGTGACTAAACACATGCCAAAGACGCTTTAAAACAAAGAGTGGTATTTTTAATCAAAATGTCATAAAAGAATACTTTCATCAAGCATTTTCATAGACAACGCTTTCTATTCTCCATCTAGAAACCTTCAGTTTACTTTTTTCCTGATTAAAAATGTATTGAAAATCAGTGGTTACTTGACTACTAAATGAATCGTTAGGTCATTAGGTGCAGCCCTGCGTTTAATCATTGATCATACAGTGAACATGAGTCAGCTAACAAGTCGTTTTAAAGGAGAAGAGAGCTACCACACAAATACTGAGAACCCTGTAGCCTGCAGCAGTATCGCCAATGCCAACATTTACTTTTCCAGCCCTCTGAGCAACCGCTGGAACTGCATTGCTAAAAATGTCTGAATAACTACATAGATTTAGACAAACAGGCCTAGTTCTTCAAATAGAACACAGTGTTACTTAAAAATCAATATCTGCACTAGAACAACCTCAGGACACTATAGCAAATCTTACTGTGAAGTAACTTTCACATTAATTTGGCAATTTTACATTGATTGGGGACTGGGACTGCTGTTTTGATTGAACTTTTTATTGATGCTGTTATTTATCTCAGGTGAAAGAAGTTACATATTTTGTTCTGAACATTATGGCAATTTTCGAGAGTCTTCCAGGAAGGCTGTGGTTGGACCATCCCAAGTTACGACACAGGTTTTTCATGCTCTAATGGCCCAATTCCAGACTCTTACAGAATCGAACAGAATGTAAAATGATGGTCAGGCAATTAGATTTGTGGAGGAACACCTATAATAATGATAGTTATGTAAGCATAATGTCATACAATGCAACATTGTAGGCAAAGTAATAACAGATTTCCATGGTAACAATGTGGTGGACACGAAAAAGTTATAGTGTGCCTATTATAAATGGATTGGAAAGTTGTTGAATGCATTGGAATCCAGTAAAATGGTTAGTCTATTGTTCTATTTTGCAGATACTCATGGTATTACTGAAAAAAACTATAGATGTCTACTTTCTAAAGAGACAAAATGTAAACCTAAAATTGCCCCCATGGATGAATATTATTAGAGCCATCCACCCTTTACGCCGAACCAGAATAAGTCAAGGTGAATTAGTTTAATAAATTAATTACTGAGAATAGATAGGTTAAAAATGTGTAGCAGGTTTTCATGTCTCCACTTCAAGTACAAAAGTAAAAGTAGCTATAAGAGACACCCCACAGTAGACCCAGTGGGTATGTAGTGAGTCTCTGGCTACAGCCACTTTGATGAAGCCTCAGTGAAGCTTGTCTGTAAGTGAAAGAGACATGGGCCTGCGACATGGGCTCATTACAGGAACATGCTACACTCTGCCCAGCGGGAACAGATCAGAGATGTCCCCTGGCTCTAGGCTCTAACACTGCATGTCAAACTTACTCACACAAAACATGGCACCCACAGGCCCTTTTGCCACGCTAAATTTGATATTCTTTTTATCCAGCTTTGTGTGACATTTCATATCTTCACACTGTCTCACATTTTCAAAGGGATCTGGCAGCTCGGAACTGCTTGGTTGGAGAGAAGAATGTGGTAAAGATCAGTGACTTTGGGATGTCCCGGCAGAAGGATGATGGGGTTTACTCTGCAGAGGGGGGACTCCGGCAGATACCAGTCAAATGGACAGCTCCCGAAGCCCTTAACTTTGGTCAGTCAGATCAGATGTAGGCTCCTGTCAGACTCACTAACTACAGTGTACCTCATTATCTCCTCTACAATGAACTAACAGCTATGTCCTTTGGTTTGGCTGCCCTCTGCTGGTTGATGCAGGTCGTTATACAACAGAGAGCGATGTGTGGAGTTTTGGGATCTTATTATGGGAAGTGTTCTCATTGGGAATGACACCCTATACATGTTTTACCAACCAGCAGACAAGGGACCAGGTGGAGAAAGGTAAAAGCAAAAGTACTTTACACAGCACTATGGTTCACACTATTTTTTAGAATTGGACTTGGATTGGAGCATTCAAGGAGAAGGGACCTGTAACTCTTTGTTAAAAATGGAAAGAAATAAAAAAAAATCACAAATGTTTCTATGTAAAATGTATGGCTTTCAATTCCCCTGACAATGCTATTATGATAACATGACTGGTTTATAGTTGTTCATTTAGCTTTCCTTGACTGATAATGCATTACAACCCATTAAAAACAATGTATTCTTTTTTTTAGGTTACCGCATGCTTCCTCCATATGGATGTCCTGTTGAAATCTCAAGAATTATGAATACCTGCTGGGAATATGAACCACAAAAGAGGCCTTCTTTTAAGAAACTTCGAGCTGAACTGGCATCTGTGTACAATAAAGTAATTTAAATCAACAAAGCTTTACCACAAATATGTAACAATGTAGTATTTCAAATGTACAGTGATATAGCTTGTATTCATTGAATATGCCTTTTATGCTGCCTCAAACTCATTGTTGTGTAGCAATATGTTTTTTCAACATATAGGAGTAAACCATTTGGTGGCAGTCTTCCCTCCTTTACTCATGTCTCATGCGTTTATTTACTGCACCTCCCAAGTGTGGGAAGCTTGTTTTAAAACCAGCTTTAAGCCTGCTGTTCAAGCCACACTGATCCATTCGTGTCAATGTAAAGCGACAGTTACATAACCACTGTAAGCTAAGACTGCATTTTCTTCCCAGACACCCCACACACGGATATGTTTAAAACAATTCATCTGACACTGTTTGAACAGAGAAACCAAGAGGGACACGTAGACTGATGTGGGCAGCTTCTGTCTGCTCTGTGGTGCCCACAGCAATTTCAGAAACTGTTTGGGAAATGTAGCATTTTCATTCAAAAGTAAGATTTATATAGTCCAAGAGTTTTCGCTGCCCCTGTAACTGTGTTTTAAACTTTAAGGTGTAACTTTTCTTCTTGTCTCTATGTAGAGATTATTGCTATGCCTGAAATGTTTAACTCAACTGAAGGTGCAGTACCTGATTTTTATGGCTTTGAAAACATGAAAAACAGAACAGTTCATTTTGAAACCGTTTGCAGTGGTGATTCCTCACATATGCATTCAAAGCATCCCAATTATTCATGGCAATGAGTGCTTTTCACAACTTTCATAGAGACGAGTAGAGTTTGCAGTCACGGTAAAGCTAACAACAACTACCCGTACCTCAAGATCTGCTTACAATATCTGTACCTAAAGCAAGACACATTTTGCTGAGATACTTGTGAAAGAAATCTCGTACAAGACCTTTAAACTGTGTACACACACACACGCACGCACGCACACACACACACACACACACACACACACACACACACACACACGCACACGCACACACACACACACACGCACGCACATAGACACATACATACACACATACATATATGAAACATCAATATTCTTATACAAGATATTTCTTTCTTATAACCCAATTTAGACACTTACATCTATCTGAAATGACACTGTTCCTAAATCTATGACCAGGAGGAAATATATTTTATATTTAATGCATTTAACAAGTGAGTTGCCACAGGTTACTTTGTACATGTTACTTCGGCTCCAAGGTTGAAAAGGTTAATAACCTCTGGTAGAAGGTTGCTACATTTTGGGCATTAGTTCAAGCTGAAATCTGAAACTTGAAGGGTGTAATCTCATCTTTTGTTATTGCAGTAAATTCAAGGCTAATCTCAGATCAGATGTGATTACACACGCAGTGGTTGTGCCTTTTTCTGGGCGTGGCTGGGGACATTTCTGAACGACAGAAACGTGCCTCCCGGTGATGGGCGTGTGGTGTCACGGCCAGGTTAAACTTCCAGCTATCCTCCAAAACCTTTGAGCAGGATACCACCGGAAGTTTCTGCACAGAAGAAACATCAATATTCTTCAATTTTAGCTCAGATTAGACAAGACAATCATCTCCATATTATTGTCATATAATCTGTCATTAATCCTTCCAAGAACGACAGAATCATTTGTACTATTTAACCACAGAGGAACAAATTGTTTTACAAACAACCTTCACTTGCGTCAATTAGACACTGAGTTTTGTAGACACGTGATTCCGCCCACGAGCACGAGTTCAGTAAAGGTTTTCTGTAAACAATCAATCAGTATCTGTCAAAAAGCAGAAGGCTGATGTAACTGCTGTTGTTTCGTTACCCTTCATTATTAGAGAATAGGCATGTCATTTTTCTGGTGGAGGGTCCGTCACTTTTCTGTTATTGCTTTGCCTTGAATCTACCACAGTATGGCATTTAACATATTAATCTTGCATTTTTCAATAATTTCACTGCAAAAAAAAAAAAAAAAAAAAAAAAAGTTCTAGTTCTGCACTT